>VWZO01011167.1:114120-152405 GCA_013396975.1 Bucco capensis | reverse complement strand
TGGAGCCCTCAATACAGAAAGGACATGGACCTGATGGAGCAGGTCCAGAGGAGGGCCACGAAAATGATCAGGGGGCTGGAACACCTCTCCTACGAGGATAGGCTGAGGGAGCTGGGATTATTCAGCCTGGAGAAGACTTCAGGGGGACCTACTAGTGACTTTCCAGTACCTAAAGGGAACTTACAAGAAGGCTGGAGAGGGCCTGTTTGCAAGGGCCTGGAGTGAAAGGACAAGGGGCAATGGTTTTAAATTGGAGAGGATTAAATTTAAACTGGACATTAGAAAGAAGTTCCTCACCACAAGGGTGCTGGAACACTGGAAGAGGTTGCCCAGGCAGGTGGTTGGGGCCCCATCCCTGGAGGCATTCAAGGCGAGGCTCTGGACAACCTGATCTAGTTGGGGATGTCCCTGCCCACTGTGGGGGGGTTGGACTAGATGACCTCCAGATGTCCCGTCCAACCCAAACCATTCTATGATTCTATGTTGTTAGCCTTCTTGACGACCTGGGTACACTGCTGACTCATTCTTGGTTGACTATTGATCAGCACTCCCAGGTCCTTCTCTGCCAGGCATCAATCCAGCCAATCTTCCTCAAGCCTGTAGCACTGCATGGGGTTGTTGTGACTGAAGTGTTGGACTCAGCACTTGGCCTTATAACCCACCTCTCCAGATCCCTCTGCAGTGCCTCCCTACTCTCAAGCAGATCAACACTCCTTCCTATCCTGGTGTCATCTGCAAACATACTGAGGGTGCACTCAATTCCCTCATCCAGATCATTGATAAAAATACTGAACAGAGCTAGCCTCAATATCAAGCCCTGAGGAACGGCACTGGTTACCACCCACCAACTGGATTGAATTCCATTCACCACTAGTCTCTGGGCTCTGCCCTCCAGCCAATTCCTTTCCCAGCAAAGAGTAAGCCTGCCTAAACCATGAACTGCCAGCTTCTCCAGTAGAACATGGTGGAAGACATCATCAAAGGCTTTACTAAAATCCAAATAAATAGTATCTACAGCCTTCCCCTTGTCCACTAGGCAGGTCACCTCATCACAGCAGATCAAGTTAGTCAAGCAAGACCTGCCTCTCATGAACCCATGCTGGCTGGACCTGATTCCTTGGTTGTCCTGGACTTGCTATGTGACCGCCCTCACATATTCTGCTGCTTTTCACAGAAGATTGTGTAAAGGCTCTTTGCTCTTAGTCAGCTCTTCTGCTGATGTTTCATGTATTTAGATTTTCTACGTTCACTTGGCATTATCAAGTAAACCAATAAAAGACTCATCAAATAAATAGCAGACACACAGTCAGATGACTTAATCCAACAACATGACCTCATTCCCATGTCAAAATACTGTTAAAACTCTTCTTAATGTCTCTGCTACAGTGTTAGGTTAGAGCTGCACCAGATCTTCTTTTAATCTTACATTTCCACAACTACAGTTTCAAAAGATTGAAGATGTTTAAGGCAGGGTTTTCCTCTTTTAAGTCTAATTCAAGTCTTTTTTGTCTAGCACTTTGTTTATTTTGTGGGTATGATGATTTATCACACCCTGCTTACTCTCTTGGGAGAAATCAGAAGCAACAAAGACAACTTTGAGATATTTTGACTTTTGGAGAACACAGAAAATCATTAATTTTAAATCTAAAGACTACTTATTGATTCTAATGCCTGATAAGCATTCAACACATGCTTTAGGTTTGCTTATATTAACACAATCACTGTTCTAACTTACAAAGAACATGCTCCATGCTCCATTATGTGTGCTGTTCAATACTTTGAATGAGTAAACAGACACAAAGGGCCAAATTTCTCTCTTCTGCAATATATCAAAAAGCCAGGTGTTCCAAAACCTCAGATCTTTGCCTTTGTAACGCACAACAGTCTAGCAATGTACAACATTCCCATTAGAGTGTATTGGGTTCAGCTGAGATGGAGTTAATGTTCCCCCCATAGCAGCCCTCACATCGCTGTGCCTTGCGTTGAAGATAACACACGATATTATGACTGCAGCAGCAGCCCTGGCACAGCACCAAGGGGATAGGGTGGACAAGATCTTGGGAGGGGACGTAACTGGGATAGCTGACCCAAATGACCAAAGGGCTATTCCATACCATATGACATCAGCTCAGTAATAAAAGGGGGAGGAAGGCAGGCATTTGGTGGAAAAAGAAGACGTCTGCTCCCCGAACAACCATTATGAGTTTCAGAGCCCTGCTTCCAGGGAGAGGGACGGACACCACCTGTTATAGGAAGTAGAGACTAAAGCTTAATTTTGCTTTGCTTCGCGCGCACAGCCTTGCCTTTCTTTATTTGCTTATTAAACTGCCTTTACTGAAACCCATGGGCTGCTTTCATCTCGTTCTCTTCCCTCTTGTCGTGCTGTGGGAGGTGTGTGGGGAGGACGTGATAGAGAACCTTGGTGGGTACCTGGCGCTCAGCCAAGGTTGACCCACCATAGAGTGAATTACAAATGAGAATATGCTTAGTAAACAGTTGAAACAAATTCTAAATGCCGCTGATGGTATACAACCAGTGAAAGCTACTGCATAGCACATGGGACATCTAGAAATATCAGTACTCTTTTTGACATTTAAAACCACTTGCTGTAGAAGAAACTTACTGTATACCATAGATACAGTACATGAACTCTGCCTTCTATAGCAGTTTCCATTTATAACAAGGCTGATGTTGGCTATTTAGTGAAGGTTTCTGCTGTGGACTCCCACAATACTGGAGACTGCATCTGAGTTTAACCTTTGACATAAGAGGAGGTCAATAATTTTAAGATGCAGTGCTGCCTTCTCATGAGGATTCCAGAGTATCGCATTTGCAACAGAGACTACCTAAAAGCTCAATAGCTGAAAGATGCTGACACATTATGGTGAGTCAGCTCCTTGCTATGTTTTGTGGTGTTGAGGACTATACACACAGAAAACCAGGAGCAGAAGTGCTGGCAGATACAATGTGAAGTGGATAGGGAAGGAGGACTAAACGGCCACACAATCTCCACAGCTGAAAATGTCCCATAAGTGTTTTACAAAGACCATGCCAGCTGCCTCCCAGGAGAAACACAACCACATCAGTGCAGTGAGGATAAGTTCTTCTAGCACTTGTCTAAACAAAAATTTATTTTAAGAAGAAAGTACTGACAATAGTATACATAGCATCAGTCACTTGTTCCAAAGTACTCCCATGTACTTACCACAGTACAAAAGTGAATGAAACATGCACAAGAAATACCTTTTAAAAAATGTCTAATAGCCACTGTTGTTTGCCTTCAAGCATTTTACTGGCTGCATTAGAAAACTTACACTCCACAATTAACAAATGTTAATTCTTCATTTTAACTCAAAGGACTCAACCTATTTCCCTGCCAGTACTCTCCTCTCATCAGGACAATACAGCATCTTTCTGAAGCAAGTGGGGAAGCTTACCCTTCTTAAAGGGTAACTCATCAACAAACTGCCCAGTTTATCTCTTTCAGATTTGCCTTGGAACTTGCACATTCACAGTAGGTATGAACACTTATTATGACAAAACATTCCTGATGACATAACGCAGCCTCACCTCTTGTCTAAACGTGCACCTCTGTCATGAATGCCTCTAAACACTTAAAGACTCCATGCTTTTGTAATAACAATGATCCTGTATATTTGTCCTGCTTTGCTATTTGCTCTCTCAGAGATGGCATAGGGGGAAGTAATGAGCTCAAGAACTGAAAAGTAACATCTTTGAATTAAACTTATAACCTAATTCTTAAACAACAAAATGGAAATGCAGCTCAGTACCATCTTACTTGTAGGATCAGTTAGAAGCTGTAATGTCTTGATAACTCTCCAATCCTGATGCACAGTAAGACTTTAAATAAGGAGGAGTACTAAGAAGCAAATGGTTCTCCTGGACCTCACATTCCACCTGCATAGGAAACAGCAGAGAAAAGAGGCAGAGAAAGTGCTCTTCTCTGCTGTGGATCATTCTTTCAATGCTCTTGATGCAGTGGAAGGTTATCCTAGAATCTTCTTACCTTCCTCATCCCAGGCAGGAATAAATGCACTAACAATCTCTTCTGAACCCACCAAATAACCTGAGAAGATTAAAGTACTACTACTGATGTTTTTTGCCTTTTTTTTTTTTAAACCCCAACCCTTTGCCAAAGGAATTAGCAATTTAAAAACTGTAAACCTTGATCTAGCCCCAAAACACACAGATGGCAAAGCTGGATAGTTATTGTAGTCCTTCACATTTTGCCATCTTTGTGTTTTAACACTTACTAATGAGTCAACAAGTGGTGCTGTTGGATGCAACTAGCAGATTTCTGGGGTCTCTCTTCACTAGCATGTTCCAGGTATTACATATGGTTTCAGACTTCTGAAGACACAGATTAAATTTTTTCTAAAAATATCTGTACTTTCCAGTTAATAGATTCTATAAATAAAAGATCAAAACTTGTGTTTTCTGATATTTTTATATATACATGTGTACAGAAATATGTACACACAAACATACACATGGAAGAAAACTTGAACTAGAAATCATCTGAGAAAGTTATTCACTTAGATACTTTAGCTGAGCAACAAGATAGTCTGTAAGAGGGAATATTTAGTATATTTCAGCAACGGATTTATCTACTAGCACAGAAAGCAATCTACCTGTAAGCTCTTTTAGTTCTTTTATAAAGGATTTAACAATCATTACAGAATTGAAGCAGGATTCCTATGCCAAGGCAGCTAACACTACCCACACGGCTTCACAAATGGAAAGAGCACAACACAGAAATCTTAAAGATTCCCCCAATTTCACAAACTCAAACATTTTCACTCTGAAATAGAGCAGAAAATACAACTCAGATATCCAGACTCCTTGCTCACGGTTTTAATTCTACATTTATACTCCTTTTAAAAGTGTTTGGTTTTATCTATTCTCCATCCTCCATACACTTTTAAAATACATTTATAATATAAAATTCTTCTACCCATATCCATTCTACAAGTACAGAACCAGCCATGACTCAGAGGCCAAGGAAAGGAGAGGAAAGGCATGATACATGAATTATTTAAAATTATTGGGGGAGGGGGGGTGGGTTTTGGAGAGTACCGGCAACTTTACACTTTATGTCTTGCAGCTGAGTTTGCAGAAGAGAAGTTGCTGTCTCCCAGTCTTTCAGAAACAGTACTCTCATCAAGGTATCAGTTAATAGTTCGTAATTCACTGTCCTGCTTAAATGGGTCAGATTTTCAAAGTTTCTTAGGCATCTTTCTCTCATCATTGATTGAAATCCAATCACCTTACCCTGTAAATTCTGTGTGAAGTGTTCTCTCACTGACACATCACTGAATTCTTTTCTGTAGTTGCAGACTTAAAAAAACCCACTTTTTTACCCCTATTGGCTCATTGTGAAACAGAAAGCAGTACTGTACCTATGGTAGTAATTTTTAATTGCCATAAGACACATGATAATTTAGAATTGCAGGGAATCAGCTTTGTTAATGTATTAGCATCTGTAAAGCTCTTTTCCTCCTGCTTGCTGATCAGAAGCAGCACTTCTTGAAAAACATTTAATCAGAAAATAGTGAAACAGAAAGTTAAATATTGCCTCTATTATTTCCTAATGCCATCCTTCACAGAGTTAAGCAACCACTAAATGTTGATAATTTTCCTGATGTGACTCTTACTGCTTAAAGAGTCTATCCTGTTTGAAAATGTCATGCATATTGCTATTCCTACAGTTTTATCATTTGTCAACAAATCAACTACCTCCTTAGCAGCCCTCATGAGAGATTTAAAATAGCCACCGTGAAAATCCTGTGCATTTACTATTTTTATAACAAACTTGATTGTCACCTATGATATTTCAAAGATCACTCCTCATATAGACATCATGCTGGAAATTAGATGCAGGGCTTTGCTTTCCATGGAACATTATGCAGAGGCACTCTGGCTAATAAATCTTTGTAGCTAATGCATTCCAGATGGAAGCCATGTCTCACAGATTTAACCTTCCTAAACCCTTCCAAAAATTCCTCCCATCAAAAGCTCTCTGAATATGTTTGACTGAAACAGGATCATCAATACATGGCATCTAAGTAATAGTACAATGATTACTGCCTGCAGAAAATTGCCATTTCCCTTCACACAAAGATTTTGTTTTTGCACAACCATAGGGCATGAAGATGGACCTATTTTAGTAGATAGTTTAAATGTTTTTCCTGAACTCCTAATGCTATTAACAGAAAACATGCTATAAAGAAAGCATCCGCTTCTGTCCCTTTAACTTCCGTAGATGCATAATAAATGCTACTAAAAAGAGGGATCAAGTCTCTCATAGAAGCCACTAATTAACATCACTGTTTAATCATGTCACCATGTTTAGCCAGTCTACATCATTAGTTTATGTCACACAGAAGCAGCGAAACATCTAAACACCTACATGTAGATCCTTACAAAATCAGTCATGTGAAGTGGTAAGGTCAGTGTTAGACAAGACTGCAGCTACTCTCTACTATTTAGAAACCATTACAAATCACCTTGCTAACAGATGAACACAGAATTATTTTAGAATCTCTAGCTTTTCTTGTAAGGCAATTTCTCAGAGACAACTCTCAAATGTAGAGTAATATTTTAACTGCATCTGTGAATCATGCAGAATAACCAGAAGTTGTAGCCAGTTACCTGTGTTTCACTATTGGCAGTAGACTATTATTGCTTTTACTGTTGAACTTCTGAACTCTACAGTTCTCAGCCTGAGGAAAGTCATTTATTAATTAAACTACAAAACAAAATTACTTTAAATGTCACAACAGTATCAGTGAATGTTTATTATGTGAGAATATAAGGAAATTGTTAGAAGTCTTAAAATGGATATGGAAGATCTTTAGGTAAAAAAGGTTTTCTTCCTATGTGCCCAACTTCTATAAAAGTGAAATCTTGGAAGAATTTTCTGTAAGCTACAATTACATTTCTTATACAAAAGCACAGTAACAGTACAAGCTTGGCTCATAAAAGTATGAGTGACAAGCACAGAAACAATTCTAAATCAAACTGTATAATTATCTTCTTTATATCAAACCTTTAAAATTCTTAAGAGCCCCTTTATGAGGTATGGTTCACTTTGATCCACAGGGTTGTAATCTTCCATCAGAAGTCGATCACACCCAAATGTCATTTGCAAGCTTTCAGAAGAGAGTGTAACAATAGACCCCTAACTGCGGAGACGAAGAAGAGATCAAGCACACTTCAGCTGGGAAAGCAGCAGGAGTTTTGCACACAGGCAGACACCTGGGCAAGGTTAGCTGTGCTGCAGCACCATGCCACTTCATTCAAAAGGAACTTGCTACACTTACGTGTCTGAAAGATAATAAGCAACCACCAATGCCGAAGATCATTTCGTTTAGTTAGTGTACTCAACCAAAGGAGAAAGTCAATGTTGGATACATACTTTTATATCAAGGAACTACACCTACCTGAACTTAATAAGAAGCAGAGGGGAAACTTAATAGGAAGTGGAATGAATTTCCTTTTATTGAAGGCAAGTGCTTCTTACTGCCTTAGTCAGACATAATGTCACTTTGCAGAATGTGACTCGTCTTTTTACTTATTCTATCAATCTGAGTCAGCTTCAGTGAAATGGTGCTTCAAAAAGGCAGCAAAAAGAAAGCATTTGTCTGCTTTTGGAGAGGCTCCTTTCAAATGAGATTAGAAAGTTTGGGTCCATTTTTTCATGTCTAATCCTATTATGCTCACTAATGAACTCAGTTTGCCTCAGTGGTTAAAATAAAAGCTAGTGGTTGTGTCCTAAAAAGCACAGATCCTCCTTCAGAAGATTATGTTAAACTGTACAGCTCAATATTACACATTTGTACCATTCAAAGGCACATTTTCTAAGATATGCTGCTGACTGCACTGTATGACACTAGTATTGAACAGTTTTAATTGAATGAGAAGACATCAAACTAATACAGATCTTTGCTACACCTTAAGCCAAATAGAGGGGGTAAAAGGACAACACTATTACTAAGATAAGACAAACAGATTTTTAGATAAAACTCTGTCTTCAGAACAGTAATTCCTGGAAAAAAAAATCCCAGCAGCTAGAGATACTAAGCTTATATTCACAAAAGACCTTTGTTTTTGTGATATCAAAGCATCAAGTGGCTGTGAAATATGTACTGAACTGAAACTTGGTCTGGAATGCAGTTCATTTTTATCAGCATGTCAGCCTCTTGTCAACAAAAACATTTTTAACTCCAAGCATCTCAGTCATAATCACAAGGTCAAATATACTGCACTCTACAGCAGTTTACAAATAGCAAAAAGTACAGTTATGACAACATACGGAGATGGGAAACTGTTCAAAGTTTCCCTTGCATCAGGAAAATACCAACTCTTCTTTCAACACAGACAACATCTTCACAAATCATTACCTAACAAGTGGCTCCATACCAGTTTGATGGCATATAACCCACAGCATTTTTAGGCATTTTGCTACAAAACAGAAGAAGTCTGTTGACATGGGAAAAGGAATTGCCCCTTTTACCAAAGAGCCAAGTAGAACAGCCTGCTTCATCTAATGAATGTCTTCGACACCCACTTTGAAAGAGGTTAGGAAAATATTTGTACAAAACTAGACATGTGGAGGTTAGATGAACCTCTTGACTATCTCACTGCTTAGGAATCCATCATCACAGCATGCAGGTTGTTAGAACTGATAGAGATGGGACAGATCATACATTGCGAGCTCCATATTTGCATGAATTGCTAAGCATTTGCTGAAATGACATGGACACAGGATCTAAGCAGAAGTAATTCTGTATGGAAAAAACAGGTTGCCCCAAGTAGGGAGGTACTTTGGGGCTCGTTTCCTTCTGTTTTTTCTTTTTTTTTTTTTTTTCTTTCTTCCTTTCTTTCCTTCACCCTGTTTTTATCATGGAAGCCAGAAAGTTCTATCAGTGTTCCTCCCTAAACACAATCAGGATGAGGACCTTTCCTTCATGCAGAGGGTGCTTGGTGGTCTGTGGTAAGGACCCAGATCAAAATTAAGACAACATGCTTGAGCTTTTTTCTCTATTACATTTCATACTGCCACAATTTTAGTTGTTTCATAGCTTACTTGTATGCTCTGTCTGTGATAGTCAAGTTGAAACACGGCTACCTCACAAACAGCATCTTTTTATGTACTTAAAAACTCACGGATAGATTTTCTAGTTTTCTTTCTCTTTAGGAGTAGCATACATATCATAGAAATCGGTAACATTTTAGAAACATGCNACAGAAGACCCCAAGTGATTTTCAGACTTTTCTTTGAAAAGATCCAGCATCACCAGCAAGGAACAGCTAAAATGTAAAAAATTGCATTCGAAATCCATTTATTCTCAGTTAGCCGGTGCACAGTTTTTCTGGCTTGTGGTTGCTTCACAGTTACACTAACAGTCACAATGCTGGTGAGGTTGATTATATTAAAAAAAAAATGTCTAATCTTCCTACTTCTGTTCTGGATGGAGGATACAGAACAACAACAAAATCAATAAGCTTTAACTCCCTGTCCTTCTTTCTGTGAAAAAATGGACTGCCAGTTTCCATGCTCACATACTCTGACTAGTGTAATGTGAGGTCACTATCCAGATTAGTTCTCTCATTTATCGTCTTTCAGTTGGAATCTCTCTGCTGCCAATAAGTAAGTGAGAACTTCTAGGATAACATGAATCACACTTGCTCTCCCTGTGAGAGCAGACACTCAGGAAGGCAGAGCACAACAGTCATGGCACTGATTATTTATTTTAATACCTGACCTTCGCACTCTCTTAGTACTCACTGTATCCTGAACAGACTTCTTCTTTTGGAGACAGGCTGGCAATGTTGTTTACCTGATGAAGGATCTATGAGCAGAATCACATGGACTGTGATTTCGACAAAACAATCTGTGATATGCTAGTGCTTGAAGCAGGACTTCGGGAAAAATGTGATCAGTGAGGCATAGGAGTGCAATTAAGTCTAAATGAATGGGAGTTCTTTCTCCTAGGCCGTGCCAGACGACAGCACACTTCTTACTGAAATCTAATATTTATTTTCCTTTTAAAATGTTTTAACACATGTACCAATTCAATAATCAACTAGTCTTGAACACGCATGTTACAAAAAATTGCAATTATACGATTCAAAATAATGGAGTGGCTTCTATGTGAGATAAGACTGAATATACCAGATCTCTTGAACTTTGAAAATAAATGATGAAGTGGGAACAAAGTAGGACTGTATAAAGTCACAAGAGGTCTGCAGAAGATAAGGGTGAGCAGGCATGTTCCTTGTTTCTTCCTTTCACTGTCTCCACCCTTCTCACCCTCCCCACTTCACTCTTGGAGGCAACCAGTGAAGTCAAATGGAAGCAGGTTTAAAGAAATAATTTTTTTTTTCATACAGTGCACAGTTACAATCACTTGCTGCCACACAAGATGGAGAGGCCAATGTCCTAGACAAATCTGAAAGCAATTCCTAAACTCAGCAAAGAGAATTTAAAACACTCACAGAAGTATGGGTACCCAGTTTGGCTCAGAAAATCCTGAAAGTGCAGACAGACAAAGCCAGGAGGAAAATGCTTGCCGTACTCTAATATTTTGCCCTATATACTTCCTAGTGGTCACTGCCAAGTATGGAACGCTAGGGTAGGTGAATTTTAGTGCTACCCAGCAGGACTATTTATCTGCCTTGTCACAGATTTGGACCTTCAGTAGTTCTGTGTGTAGCAAAGATGACTGGGTCTGGATACAAAAGGTTATACACACTGTTCATGCATATCAGAACCTGATCACAATTAGAGTACTTGTTAACCCTGTGGGAGAATTTATGTCATAATTCTCCAAAGTTAATATAAAAATGAAATTAAATAGCCTACATGTTATACCTTATTGCTCATTTAAACCTCTTTAGCTATACAAGCTTATACCGTTATACAAAAACTATTACGCTGCAGCATGCTATGACATGTTTTGTTTGACTATTGTAACTTGGCATTCAGTTTCTGATAGGTGAAGAATTCCTTTTTAACTTGTTTAATATCATGTTTTCCAGTTGTAAGAAAACCGATGATTTGAAGCTCATGCTTTCCCACATCTAAATAAAAGAATTATTGTCTACCTTTTACTACTTTTAGAACTCATGAAGTATGTACTGGAAGACAGAGAGCAGTTCTAATGACACGGGGAAAAGAAAAGAAGAAAGGGAAAAGAAGTCAGTGTGAGATCCTGTACTCTGCATTAGAAAGTAGGAAACACAGATATTACTTCTGGATTCTGTCTCTGGTTCACTTAGGATTAAAAGTCCTAAGCAGCAGCACAATCACAGCCAGTTGAGGAAAATGCAAAACACTGCCAAAGCATTTTTCCAGTACATAAAGGGAACTTACAAGAAGGCTGGAGGGGGCCTATTTACAAAGGCCTGGAGTGAAAGGACAAGGGGCAATGGTTTTAAATTGGAGAAGAGTAGATTTAGACTGGATGTTTTAAAGAAGTTCCTCACCACGAGGGTGGTGGAACACTGGAACAGGTTGCCCAGGGAGGTGGTTGAGGCCCCATCCCTGGAGGCATTCAAAGTGAGACTTGACAGGGCTCTGAGCAACCTGATCTAGTTGGTGATCTCCCTGCCCACTACAGGGGGGGTTGGACTAGATGGCTTCCAGAGGTCCCTTCGAGCCCAAATAGTTCTATGATTCTATGATTTTCTACCAAAAATTCATGAAAGAAGAATAGTGCATTTGTAAGTTATTTGACACATTTGGTGGTTAATCAACCAATATGGCAAAGAGGACTCTCCTTTAATTTTAGGTACAAGTGTTTGAAACACATAAAGGCATTAACTGCAAAAAACAAACAAACAAACAAGAACAATCTGAAGCCTCAGTGAGAAAAAAAATATTTAATGTGACTTCTGTAAAACACTTCATTTCTAAATCTTTGTTTCTACTTTGAGGTACTTTGGGGCTGCCATTACCTTTTGCAAGCTGGCTGCAGTGACTTAGGAGAATTTAGTTGTTGGTCTTAGTGAGGTTTACAGCAGGACAAATAGATTATTAAATTCTCTTGGCACTGGAAGTCACTCTTCCAGGTGGCAGTATAGTGGTTTTTGCGGAAGGTTAGATTACCAGGTTGAGCATGCAAAAGAAAATTTTAGAAACTAGATTCCAATTTGCAGTTTCATGGACTTCTGTTAATTTTAATGTAGGGTTACATAAAGTAAAATGTGAAAGTATGGTCACTTCAGGTTTTGAAGAATTTGTTAAATTTCTCAAGATAGGGATATATTTGTAACTTGTTTCTGATGGACATGCAGAAGTAATGAAGATGGTTATTTCAACTTCGCTGAAAAAATACCACACTATGCACTGAACTTCTCCCAACCTTGTAATTTCTGGCCCTTCATTATTATTGATTAGCTATCTCTGGCCACAATTTGAGTCACATTGAAACTTTCCGGAAAGAAAGAGAGAGAAATCTTGCAGTAACTTTACGTTCCTAATGACAAGTCAGTGCCTACAGACAATATTTCTAGGTGTTCAGTTCATGCTAAAGGTTTCCTCTCCTTTTACATGCTCAATTTACTGCTGATGTTAAGAAAAGCCCAAGTACTTGTCAATGCTACTATCCTGCTATGGAACAAAGACAGAACTCCATGCTAAGTCAAAAGAAAAAAACATACAGTATGGCACTGCTGGAAATGCTGCATTGTTAGACATATCACTAAAGTCTTGCCAAAATTCAAAGCATTTACTTACTATTTTCTGGGGAAAAAACCCCAAACCAACAGAGAACTAGAAATATACTTCCCAAACTAAGAAGGAATGTTTTAATTAATCTACTAAGGTGTTACTTGGGTAAGTTTCAATCTCATTTCACTTTATTATGATAGGTTTTTTTTTTCATGTAGTCTTCTCGCACTGATTATAATGAAATTTGCAGTCCTGCTAGTAATATCATCATATGGCAACAAAAAGCATATTGAAGCTAATTTTGAATCACAGAGAAGGAACAACAAAAATGTAAACAATTTTAGACAGTACATGTAATTTAGAAAAGTAAGAACAGCACACAATATCCACGCTAAATTTATTCCATGCATAACTCTTATGCTATTTTCTAAATCAATTATTTATCTTTGGGAAGATTAACTTCCTAAATTACCTATAATACTAACTTAGCAAAAATATATGTTTCACAATACGCTGACATATGTCAGAACTTCAAAACATGTTTTATTTTAAACAAGTTATGCTATGAGTGTAAGAAAACGAAGCATCTTTTGCAATTTTTTTGTTTCAAGTGGCTTATGCTTTCTTTAATGTCAAAGAAACTTCTGAGTAATAGTAAATCTAGCCTATATATTTATATAGAGGTTTATCTGTGGTGCATGTGTGTATGTGTATGTATGCACAGACACACAATTACTATATGCCAGGCCAGGCTGTCCAGCAGAGGGCTCCTTTGAAACAGAATGTGAAAACACAAGCGTACTCTTTCAACGTATAGACAGCACGGAGATGACACAAGCAGTCTGTATGCTAAGGCCCATCAATTATTTCAGCAAATCACCAACATTCAAATGGTGCATTGATGTAATAATTTTAAGTCCTCTTTAGAGAACGAAATGCTTTCATGAAACCTGTTGGATAAATACATGGGAAATGAATTTTCTTTAAAAAACGTTATAATTTTCACATTTTCCTTCACTAAGGCATTGTGTCCCACTAAGAATAATCACTCTAACTGTATTTTTCAGTAAAACTCTGTATAAGGCAACATGTAGAACTTAAACACTAATTATTGATCAGACCGTTATGTACACAATACAAAATCCAAAGAGAAATGGCATGTAACAATTTTTTTCTGATTTTCTTTAATGAAAAATACAGAAACAGAGAACTGGAAGGCAACACAGATCATCATATTTGCTTCTGCCCCATACAGCCATATTTTAGCATGCACTCATAATCAACTTCCATTTTGTGATAATTTCCTGATAGTGCTGATCTGCAAAAATCTCTTGATTTCCCTTCCAGAAATAAAAAAATGCTACTGTGACATAAAAAGTGGTCTGTATATTTTTTGGCAGTTTTTATTTTGTCATTTCTGTTCACCTTAACTTACTTCTTGGTCATTCCCAAGGAATACAACATTTTTAGTTATAAAGAATGCACAAGAAGCCACTGGAAAAAGTAAGCTAAGAGTAATCTTATCTTTCATATTAACAGACGATTAAAGTACCACTGTATCAATAGTTTTAATGTCTACAACAAAACTGCACAATCTATTTTTTCCTCAGTTTCTAGATGTCTGCATTTTTTTCCCAAACTTGGTAGCAACATATGAAAAAATTACAAAGGGAAAGGAATGAGTCTGAAGTCAGTTATGCTTCCAAAGTTCCATAAGGTAATCAGAATACTCAAGTGTTAAAGAAGGTCAAATGTCAATGAAGCTTAAAAATACAAGCCATTTTTTCTTTTCATTATATTACATTCTCACTTATTCATGAGTTCCACCACAACAGGCAACTAGGGGTAGGGTTATAAGGGAGATGCTAAAGAGGATCCAAATACATGCTGCAGCTGAACATGCTTCCCATTCCACTCAGCTATTGTATCCACTAGCAATACAAAAGAGGGGTCAGAACACAGCATGATTTTCTATTCTTTCTAATGTGTTGATGAGACTGATTCTGTTTGACTCACTGTCAATGACAAAAATCACCCATGACTGCAATGATGCAGGATCAAGACCTGAAAGTGTCCTCCATAGAGAATTCCAAAAAGCCATTTGAGAAAATTGTTTCATTTCATCACAGAAGTTATTATAGGATATATATATAAGGACCACAAGCAATCTTATACAGTGGTTACTGCATGAAGCTGAAAGAACATAGGTGAATACTGTGCAGATCCCTACTTTCTGGAGTCAGAGAAACTAGAAATGGAAAACTTCCTTACCCATGTTGCTGCTGCTGAACAGCTATTAGGACTGAAGAGACTGCTGCTTGGCTCTCAGGAAACCAGCTGGGGAGGAGAGAATTTGGACACCCAGCTGATCTCTATGCATTCTGTCCTGCAGGATTTTGACCCGTGCACATTCCTGCATTACAGAATCCATCTGCTATCATGTGTGTCCCTTGCCAGCCCTGCCTCACACAGCCATAGACAAAACTGGAGCTAAGCTTTGAACAGGACAGAATTCTGTAAAACTTAGAAAACTGTATTGTAATATGGGCTTCACATAAATAAGTGAAAAAGAAAGAATATGGAAAGTGAACTTATATCTTTACTACAGACTTAGAAATTGCATAAACATGCTATATTTTCTTCCATATGAATATCACATTCTGGTATTTATGTTGCATCTAGCCAGACAACATTTGCTAATAGCAGCTACTTTTAATACAACATACCAAACTGCTTAACCCCTTGGCTTGCCGGGCAGTTTAGAAGCTCCTACTGTGATGTTTTTGTTCTCACATATGCGCCAGTAAAGGCTGTCACGCTCCTCATTAAATAAACAGACATACATGCCAATTAATAATTTAATTTACAGGGAGAATCTTGACATAGAGCTAGGAGGTGAATTATTAGCACCTCCTGAATTGTCTCATCTTAAAATAACATGCAAACAGGTTTTAGTCCCACCTCCAAAGTTATGCCACTGTAACGACATCAGAACCCTGGCAAATTGTTAGTTCTGTATTTTACTGCCATAGTGAAAGTTGTCTATTACTATGTACAGTCATATAAATAAAGACATGGCCCTTAAAATAAAGCCATATCTTTCAATTTTGCTGGTACCCTATTTTTTTATGGTTCCAAATTTTGTCAGGATTAGGTTTGACAATGAAGCATGATTAGCTTTCTAGATTTTTATTTGCATGAATATAACTTTTTACAAATTCCAAATATTGTTACTATTTTGAAAAGCATTTTTTTCCCCTGTAAATATTCAGCTGAATATGCAAATGTACTTTTGTTTTTCTGTTCTTTTCTAGCAGCATAGAACATTTCTGACATTTAGTTTGGGAAGAGTCCCTTGAAATTCAAATGGTGCTTTAGGAAGGGACAGATATCTCTCCTTGATGCGAACAGCATCGAAATCATTTCTCCATGAGAAACAGATACACAAATTGTTCCAATGGAGATATTTGGATCATTTCCTCACTTCTTACTTGGGCATTATCTTGCCTTCCTTACTCATCTACTCAAACATAACTTTGTCAAGGCTTTCATCATATATCTTATCATATATCTTGACTTCTATCATCCTTCTTTTACCATCCCACAAACAACATCCACCTTGTCTATTCAAAAATTGTATTAGAATTATGCATTTCCTGGATCAGTAACCTCTAATGTCATGACTACCCACTTTTTGTCTCTTACTCTTTTCTTACTGAATTGGGTACAAGATACTTTTTCCAGGTACTATCTTGCCTATTTCCTCTCTCTTATCTCATATAGGATGGGTAGGATGTGCTCATTAGCCTTCTGGCACTCATCCTAGGAGAAGGACAACTCTGATTCCAAACCCGGGCAGATGGAGCTCGTTTAGCCCTGTAAGGCCTTCCATCTAAGAGAAGGACACTCTAATAAAACCTCCGTCCTAAGGACTTCGCTGCCAGCATCCAAGCTTGCTAGGCCCTGGCAGATGAACCTTAGGACTAAAGGGTGGGTCCAGCTCTGCGCATGCTGTGTCTCACCTAAAAAAAAAATCCATTGTTCAGGCTCGAGGGTGCTATCTGCTATCCTCTTTTTATCAGCGCGCTTGGAAAAGGCGCTAATGAGGAGCGTGGGTGGAGCCCTCCCTGGATCTTCGTTCGCAAAGCCTAGCCATACATTTCATATAGGAATACTGGTCTTCTGCTCCTGTTCCACAAATCATAGCACTTTTGACACAGCAAAATTATCCAGGTAAAACACTATGCAATTTCACTTGCTACACTTTGTGCAGAACAGCTTTCCCCAAGAACCCACAAAGCCATTTTCCATCTTTACTTCAAGTCCCCACTTGAAAGTGTCATCTACTAATGAAGTTATAACAAAATCCACAACAGATAGGAAGTTGAACATTTCACTGAAATCTAAAGAGAAGTTATTTCTGCAGTAAACCTTTCTGCTTAAGATCATTGGAAGGAGATGGCCTTCTCAAGAAATTCTAGGGAGTAGTCTTGTTAAACTTATGGACCACTGAAGAAATAGTGGGCTATGGGTGAATGATTCCAAGCAGTACATTGCTTATCTTCATACAAACTCAGCATTGATGAAGGAGAAACAAATTTGCAATAGTACTACTTTCCTTCCATCTCTCTGCTGCAGTTCTGTGGAAATAGTTGTGAACTATCCAGGATTTCAAATCTTGTATCCACGACAGAACTACATCTTTTGATTTAAAGTCATGTTTTAACTGACAAGGTCTGCATGTTTGGCTTCTCTAGCTGAGGCTGTATTGATAGCATAAAACTTCTAAACAAAAAAAATCTAGAAAAGCATGTTTGAGTCTTTTCTGTCTTGGTGCTCCTTTAATTATACGTAATTACAGGCAAGCAGCAAGGCTTCTAGTTCAAAAAGCAAAGAAATAATGGGAATTTACCTTAAGCATATACCTATCCCCCTTCCCCAGTTCTTGATGACTACTATCACTTACAGCAGAATCACATTATGCAATGCACATAATGTCTCTGCCTTTCTTGATTCTCTTTCCACATTATGACTCCCATTGTTTCCCCTATCAAAAGCAGCAACTGCTATAAATTTATAGTGAGATCAGATCAGTTTAGGAATGAAGCTCAAGGATACATCATTATTAACGTGTAGCCATTTAGCATATTCAAGAAAGCACCCTTGTCAAATTTCTCCGTGTTTTTTTTAATACAGAAGAAAATGGACTCCTAGTGTATTAGCTTTTCAAAGCACACCCAGGATAATCAACAGAATGCAATAAAAAAAATGTGAAAAAATTCCATAGCATATAATCTTTTAATAAAGAACAGGATAAAAGATCAAAACATCCACTATTTTCAGAGATATGTTATTTTAAATACCAAACTCTGCCCTCAATTACATCCAAGCAAAATCAGATCAAATTCTAGTTGTGGGTAACAACTGCATGCTGCCCACTGCAAAAACAATTCTCTTCTGTTTCACTGAGCTGTTTAGTTTTGTTATGAAGTGAATTTAGAGGAGAGAAGCACTATTTGCTCATTTTCTGTAGAGAGTCTGATTTTACCAACAAAGTAATGTAACACGGAAGTGCGATTATTTAAACCAGCACTTCACTGCACAGAGCGTTGTTCAATGCACTGCTCTTGCCAGGCTTGTCACAATGACTGACATTTTCTAATATTGAACTGGAAATAATATGGATATTTAATACTGCAGAGTTTACATCAAGTAGAAGAAAAGTGCTATTGTTTATCAGCAATCTGCTTCTGATGGCATATATCTATATAGACATAATTATTGCTGTGATGAAACATGATTATTGACTAATGGAAGGAACATATCTGTACAATATTTACAATGTTTCCTATCAGGTGATTTTAAAATCTCATAAGTCCATATTCTTAACCATTTTCTATGTTTTCCACTTGAATTTTGACTAAAATTTACCTTTTAGATCTGTTATGCCACTCATGAATTTTTTACAATATCCATCTGTGCATTGCAATCTCTATTCTCCATGGCTCCACATTGTTTTGGCTAACTAACAGGCCCATATGTTGCCTTAATGTATTTCTGCACAATGTTTGTGCTTTTGGAAAAGGGGAAAAAAAAAAACACCACAAAAAAAACCAAACCACCAAAAAACCACAGGGAAAACCCACAGGCCTAAATAAGCTATAAGGAGCATCCACATACAGTTAGACTGTCTTTACTGAGTCTGGAGACATTATGATTCTGCTGCGACAAGCAGCATTTGTCTTCATTTTGTCTGACTGTCCTCATGTGTTATTATTAGTGGCTGTCAGGCAGCAGCAGAAAAAAAATAGCATCACTTGACTAAGAAGTTCAATACATAAATGCAATAACTACACACTCGTAGCTGAGGAGAGGATGTCTGTTAAGATGGTCTAAATGCATACCCCTCCTATGATTACATTTAAAAGGGAAAAAAACACATATCTGGCAATATATAAGCATCCCTCCTCCCTTCTGCTTGCATAGCTAAATTAGGAACTAATTATAAATACAACTCAGTAGCATCTGAAGAAGTTGCTTTGAGAATGTCCTTTCAGAATGTCAGTTTAGTTTAATAGTAAGAAAACAAATCTGTTGGAATATTCACATCCAGTCATGTTTTTCTGATAATGCTGATAAATGTGAACATTTTAAAGAGGAGTTCCTTATCATACACAGGTTCACACTGAAATGTATCAGGCACTTTTAAAGCGCAATGCACAAAATATAGTCTCTGGTTCTGAGGTGCTTCAAATTGTGTTTCTTTATCATAAATTTTTCAGTTGTAACTTACAATAAGTAATAATAACAATAAACAGAGTATCTTTCATACCACATTAAAAAAAAAAATCCAAAAAAGTATGCTGTAACAAGGAGAAACCACAGGCTTTCAACCTGAGATACATACAAACTGTTTAAAAGTAGATATAAGATTATGATATTCTTAGCTCTAAAATGTAAAGTCATTTCTTTAAGAGTACATATATTTTGAAAATACTTACACAGAAAGGTTTGCAGACTGTCTTTTTTATAAGACGGCCAATAAAAAGATCATATGTGGAGTCCTATAACAAACTGATATTCCATGAAACTTATTTCATCATTACTTCATAATATCTTGTTTAGCTAACTTATTTCACTTAAGGATTAATAATGAGTGCCATTACAAACAACATTTTGCTTTCAGCAATAAAAAAAACCCTAAACCCAAATCAATGCTAAATGTGGGTCCTGCTGCAGTCCAAGGCAGAATTTCCATTTACTTCAATTGAACTATTTCTATTGCAAGAAAGCAAGCAAACAAATCGTACTGGGACTCAAAATGAAATAAGGTGCAGCAGACAGTTTTGACAAGTTTCCCATGAGCAGCCTTCAATGACACACAGAGCTTCCAGGAATTATGCCAGTAACTAAAGATCTAGTGGCAGATCACTGGTTCATATTAGCTAGAAGAAGATGCTTAGCACTCACTGCTGCTCCTGTTTGTCTGTTTTTTATTCTAGGTCCGTGAATAACTATCAAGTTTCAATTTCTAAAATCAACCTTCACTTTTAGCTGTTTTTCTTTGGAAGCCTTCTACTATTTTTCTCCTTTAAAATTTCACACACTAGCAGATCCAGAGGTGTGAGCTGAAAATGGAGGTCTAGCTTACAGTTTTGCCGTCAGTGGTTCAATCACTGGATTCTCTAATCCTGGTCAGATTTTACACAAAGTTCAAAGCAACAGCAATTCACTCTCCTTTACTTACACATCACAAAAGCTGTTCACCTTCACAATGTACATATGCTAAATGGAAATACACTGGAAAACTGATGCAGCCAGAATCTGAACGATTTGCTCAGGAAACACAAGAAGTCTGACACAAAGCCGAAAAGAACAATCCAAATTCCTGAATCTCAATCCAGTTTTCTAAGCACAAAGTGATGGGACACTACACATGCCAAACAGCCAGGCATAAGTTTAATTTCATGAATCAGGAACTCTGAGCACATTGTCACAGCTTTCTCTCCTATTAACATAGCAAATCCCAAAGCTGGGGCTGGAGAAATGGGAAAGGAGGCGAAATTGGACTGGGCTGGGTAGTGCTTGACCTTTTTTCAGCAGAATGATTAAATTATTTCCAAAAGTAAAATAGATATGATTGCTGTTGATACAGAATGAGACAGAATACCTTGAGCCACATATTCCATGTTTTAGTTATGTTGACAAAAGTTTTATTTAACTTAAGAGAAGGAAAAAAGTTTCAACAAAATAAATGAGAAACAGCCATGGAACCCTACATGGCCATATTTACAGAGTTATTTTTCTCAACCACACTGAGGTAATTGCACAAGATTATACTACACAGAGCCATAAAATTGTATCCAATCTTTAACAGAAGCAGCCTCTTTGTGCCATGCACAGGAGACAGCAACAGTCACATTCATATATCCTATTTACAGAAATCCCCTTGCATTCTTTGTTTTTCCTTCCCAATACCACACAAACCACTAGGACACTGTACTCAAGAGGAAGACCAAAATAGACTTAAAAATTAAGAACTGGTTTGTCATTTAACTGGGCAAGCACAGTTAAAAGGGAAAACTTTTTAAACTGACAGAAAAGTTGAGGAAGTGGAAAGAAGTAAAAATTAATCTCCACTCAACAATTAAGACGTCCCTGTATTAGAGCATCATGTATAGCATTCTTGATTAAAATTAAAGTGAAAATAAGAATACTCTCACTAAGTACTCCATTCTTGTGATGTTGGCCATGCAGCAAAAGACATCAAGACTCAAACTGCACTTCGAATTCCTAAAGGCTGGATAGCATAGAAGTGTACTAAACTCTTTTGGATTTCTCTTCTGTCTAGCAATCCCTTGCTTCAGTTCCCAAACTGAAGTATGAAATAAACTGAAATATGTTTGGATGAATCAAATGGGTTTAGCCTTTCCTTAGCCATGTGTGGCATAACTGGCATGCCTCTGTTGAGGACTATATTCTTATTCTCCAGGACATAAACAGCTTTGTTCTGTGTCCTTCCATACAGTTTTAATGCAAATTTATGGGCTTTTCAGACTTAGTTCACCCCTCCATAATTCAGTAGCTGTTCACAACTAATTGCATGCTTGGGCACTGCTACTTCTCATCAAGGAGGTTTCATTCCCCTTTTGAGGTTTGTAAGTTGAGTTTTACCCACTCTTGTTCTATAATAAAAGTGTTCACACATGGAGACAATCAGGAGCAATTAATATGGAACATATCCATGTGCAGACAAGCAACGTAATATCACAGTATAAAAAGAAACCTTTCTGCAACATTTAGGGCTGCATCACAATAGTCAGCTGCTCCATAGCAAGTACAGAAGGGAAAACCACATGAGTTTGGTCACATTTGTTAGATTTCAATAACCAAAAAGAGTTCACAGGAATGTATGTCTTATTGTAATTTTTTGATTGCTTAGACTTGCAGAATCTTCTGAAAGAAATATAAGTAGTGGGTTAATAAGTTCATGAAGAAGCATGAACAAGTTATTGCCTTTTTTAAGCTGTTTCTCTGTAATAATGTTTGCAACATTAGTAGAAAAAGGGACTTGCACCTCACATTCTCCAGTCAATTAATATAACAACGTCCTTTAACCTATTTGATGTTATCTGATCTATTTTGTTCTGTTGTGGTTTTTGGTTTCTTTTTTTACTAGCAGCGGTGGATTTTGTATTGAATCTGACTGAGATCTACAGGGTACAGAAGCACACAGCTTCATCTTTAGTGCACTCCGAGATGCTACACTCTCCAAATCCTTGCACATCCCCCACTACCATCATTTCCATGAGGCCTTGCAATGGATTCTTCCATCAGTCAAACATGTTCTTTTCTGAAGGGAGCGCTCAGCATTTCAAGTTAAGCCAGAGAGCAGCTCTAATATTTCACTCTCCCATATTGCAGAAGAGGTTGCACTTACTGTCTAACTGAGTACAATACTTCTCAAACTCCTCAATCAGTGAAGTATTGCATATGAGAAATCTTAGACTCTTCTTATGAAGAGCTGGAAAGAAATCTCAATAGCGTAACCCTGTAAGAGTCTTTAGAATTTTTTATCTGCATGATTTATTTTACTCACTAAGAAGGGCAATGAGCACTGAAAAAAATCAAAGGCGCTTTTACATTAATTACTAATTCACAGATATTCTTAAGTTCTTGCTCATTGGTCTCCTGTCCTTCCCTCTACTTTTTACTTCTTGTTCACTTTTTTTTTTTTTTTTTTAAATTTTCTATACCCATTCAGAGATGTACAGATCAGATTCCTTTGGAATAACTAAGTATATTTATGCTGTAGTTTATGCTATATTCACATAGCACTAATCCATTCACATGGATTCAAATCACTTTTCATTATAATCTATACAATTTGAAATACTTCTAGAAATTCTCTTCTGTCTTTACACTTTCAACATTGTGCTTTCACTATTCTTCACATTTGTTGAAATTTACCCAGATCTTTGGATTTTCTGCTTGGGTTGAGCACATAGAACCATGTTTGGATGGCCTACCTGTTCCTAATATTTTCTATCGACCAGGAATTTCTGAAGGGAGGTGATCAGAGACAGCATGGCTTCACTAAGGGCAGATCCTGTCTGACAAACCTAGTGGCTTTCTACGATACTGTGACTAGCTCAGTGGACAAGGGACAACCTGTGGATGTGATCTCTCTGGACTTCTGCAAGGCCTTTGACACAGTCCCCACAACATTCTACTGGTGAAGTTAGGGAACTATGGATCTGATGGGTGGACTGGTCAGTGGTTAAGGAACTGGCTGTATGGTCGTATCCAGAGGGTAGTGATCAACGGCTCAAAGTCCAGCTGGAGATCAGTGACAAGTGGCGTCCCTCAGGGCTCTGTACTGGGGCCTGTACTGTTTAATATTTTTATAAACAATATCAACAGTGGCACTGAGTGCACCATAAGCAAGTTTGCAGATGACACCAAGCTATGGGGTGCTGTTGATAAGTTGGAGGGGCGGGGTGTCATCCAGAAGGACCTGGACAAACTGGGGAGGTGGGCCCAAGTGAACCTCATGTGCTTCAATAAGACCAAGTGCAGGATCCTGCACCTAGGTCGGAACAATCCCCACTATCAATACAGGCTGGGGAATGAGAAGATAGAGAGCAGCCCTGCAGAAAAGGACTTGGGGTGCTGGTGGATGAGAAGCTGGACATGAGCAAACAGTGCATGCTGGCAGCCCAGAAGGCCAATGGCATCCTGGGCTGCATCAAAAGAAGCTTGACCAGCAGATCCAGAGAGGTGATTCTGCCACTTTACTCTGCTCTGGTGAGACCTCATCTGGAATACTGTGTCCAGCTCTGGAGCCCCCAACACACAAAGGACATGGTCCTGATGGAGCAGAGGTCCAGATGAGGGCCACAAAAGTGATCAGGGGGTTGGAACACCTCTCCTGTGAAGACAGGCTGAGGGAGCTGGGATTGTTCAGCCTGGAGAAGAGAAGGCTTTGAAGGGACCTAATAGTGACCTTCCAGTACCTAAAGGGAATTTACAAGAAGGCTGGAGAAGGCCTGTTTACAGAGGCCTGTAGTGAAAGGACAAGGGACAGTGGTTTTAAATTAGAGATGAGTAGGTTTAGACTTGATATTAGGAAAAAGTTCCTTACCACGAGGGTGGTGGAACACTGGAACAGGTTGCCCAGGGAGGTGGTTGGGGCCCCATCCCTGGAGGCATTCAAGGTGAGGCTTGACAGGGCTCTGAGCAACCTGATCTAGTTGGGGATGTCCCTGCCCACTGCAGGGGGGTTGGACTAGAGACCTCTAAAGGTCCCTTCCAACCCAAACCATTCTATGATTCTATGATTCTAAGGCCAAGAGGTCTGATGGGGCCAGAAAATGCATTCCTAATAGCCTCCAATGTCGTCTGTGCCAAACATTGTATCAGGCTCTTTTTATGTCATCACCACAGCACAGTGTTGGATAGCGGCCACTCTTAGATATTTTGGAGGAGAAAAGGAAGAACTTCAGGGGTTAATTCCTGCATTAGAGAAATTGCTGAGCATTAAAGGTAGCTAAGACACTCCAGTGTTTGAAACTTCAAACGTCAGAAGCAACCAGATAAAGTTTTCTAACATTCACATTCTATCCAGAGTTGCAGGAGCCTGTAAAGCAACACTTAATGTACAGGAACGTTTCAGAAAGCTGCATCATACTCTGTGTGACAAATTATCATTTCAAGAATAAGCCTTAGTCAGTGCAGATATGCTTGCCTGAGAGGCTCCAGAAGAGCAGCTCTACACTGGAAGGCTCCTAGGACTCTGGGAGGAAGCTGCAAGTGGGCAAAATACAGTTCCCAATGCCTTGGAAGTGACATTGGCTGACCCTTTTACAGGGGTGTGAATGCAAACAACAGAATCCCATATGTGCCAGCAATGTGGCAAATGAAAAAGATGTACAAAGGCTGGGAAATCTCCCTATAGGAATTATCACAAGCCATTTTTCAGTTGCCAAATGTCAGCTTATGTTCTGACTAAAGCAAAGTCTGCATAAGAGAGACAGTTACTCAGGTCAGAGCTCAAAAAAGTATTAAACATAAATTCAGAAAGGCCTATTGTTAATTTAATACCTTGCAACAAAACATAATGACCAAAACTATAGGCAACTGAGCTTTGTGAATGACACAGGGCTGAGGATGCGGGAAGTCTTTCTCTGACACAATGAAACCTTCCAAGCACTAAGCAAATACAACTGACCAGGCACATAAACCTTTCCCTCAATCTTTTTCACTTTTTAGACCAAGTCTATATTCAAACTTGAAATGCAATAGAAACAAGCACATATGAGCAGAAATGCCATCAATCACAAAGTTCATAGGCAACCACAAACAAAACCAAGCCCACCCTCAGTTCTACATAAGAACTACTCACCCTGAAGGTTCTTATTTTTGGCATGCACTGAAAACAACTTACAGAGCACAAATCTGAGACAATGATTTCATGAAGAAATATATCAGATTTAGCTACTGATTTGGAGGGACTGTTTTAGAACAGATGAACAGAGGTCACTTTGAAGTGGAAAACAGATTAAAGGTTAAATACAGTACCAACAGTGACAAGTACATTTGGACCTCAGTTTATATGGATTTATTGAGAGCCATTGCCAAATAAATCCCCTAGACTTATTTCTAACAGTGTAGGATTATTATTCAGTTCAGTTTTTTAGACTCTAGGTGTTCATTTTATTTACATCATGCATATGAGGAATAATGTGCTTATCTAAACTCAGCAGAATACATAGAGAAGGGATGCTCTCCTACAGCTGTCTGAGAACACCAGGTTATCGTTAACTCAGAGACAACTGTTACTGTAGCATTTGATGAATAGACATCCTGATCCAAGAAATTTACAGAAGCAAAGGTAATGATTTGTCTGTGTATAAACTTCTTCTGTGCATAGTGTCACAGAGTAGTGAGTGAAGTAAAGAGGGGAAGAATCACAACCCTTTGTGAAATGTTTCAAGCAAACATTGAAGTATCAGGCATTTGAGCTGACTTGAGAGTCATGTAAATAGTGTCAGCTTATAAAAACAAGGTGATTCCCTGGATAGGAGAATACCCACACAGCATCAAACCTCCCATGCGTATGTAAACATTCTGTGTAAATATTTGGTTGAAGGTCTCACTGTAGTAAGCTTTTGCTGTCCCAGAGTGTGGGTGTTGTCTAGAAACCTGAGATCAAGAATGACATGATCTCATTCCCATTACTAAGATAACTGCACTTGATACATGCCTCAGGGAAATTGAAATGATCTTGGCAGAGGATAAAACAAGAGATTCAAATGTGCTCTTTAACTGGTGATCTGGACTTTGAGAATTAAGTCCCATCTGATTTCAAATAGACTTCTAAATATCAGAGAAGAGTTGACAGAAATAAGAGAGTTCAAGGAACCACAGATGCAGTTAGTATCGAGCTAGTTAAGCCCAGGTTTAGGACATTTTTCAGGGGGTTCTATTTGCTTACAATTTTGAGGTTTCTGCAGCGGAGGGCATGGGATTGTGTAATTTCACAAAAGCCATTAAAAGGAACAGAGACATCAGTTTGGATAATCATTCTGGAGCATTTGACATAAGTTCCACAGGCCAAAGGTAAGGCACAACTCATAAAATTGTACAGCATGTGATGGGCTTATTAAGAGGGACACATTTTTGGGTTGTTAGAGATTACAAGCATGTCTTTCATATATAATGAAATGAGTTGTATTTTTAGAAGATTGTCTAATTGTTCTGGTTTTGTTCTATAAGGTGAAACTTAAAGGAGCACAGAGTGGCCTTTTGTTCAGACAATATAAGAGGTGTGTAGCAATTAACAGGCAGACAGCAGAATCAGGAACAGTGATTAAATTATAAAGAGGTTATGTCCTAAGGTGTTTGATCCTTAACATAACTTTCAGGATGAAGCATGTGCTTAGGATTTGTAATCAAGCGGTTGATGCTTGCAGTGACTTACTTTCAGTGTTCTGGCTTCAGCATTCTGGATTCTGAAGACAGTAACCAATGCTACCAATAATATGGGATCATCAGTCATCAAAACCAAATTAAGGAACTTGAGGCCAGCAACACAAAATGGTTGAACTTGCAAAAAGATGGCTAGCTCCAGTGCAAAACACCCTTTTGTTTTCATGATTATTTTCAGAACCTACTTCAGTCTTTGCCATTAGCTCCAAAAGCAGCAGGGGGTAGAGTTCCCCTCAGAGACTACCAGAATAAGTGTCTATCCAATCTATGGTCTAGACTGTGATAAGAGTTAAAAAAACACTTCAGAATAAGTGATTGAAAATTTGACTGTGTCAGGTTATCTCAAACATGGAAAGTAATGAGAGCAATGCCTGTGGATGTTTGAAACCTAGAATGGCAGTACTCCCTAGTACCTAACTACAGTCACATTTCTGCTGATAACCTCTACTGCAATAAGAACAAAGAGAGCCATGAAAACCGCATGTAAGTTCTAGAAGGGCTTTTGTAACTACTCTTTCAAGAGAACATTTACCTACTCCCTCATCACACAATAGCCATTAGCAAGTAGAAGTGTTAAAAACATCATCAGAATGATTAACATTTAATTTGTGAAACTTCAGGCAGGACTATAATTCTGTTACTAGATATTACCACAAAACCTTCCTATTCATTCCAGCTGTTTCAGTAGTTCAAGTATGATTACCAAAATTAAGAAACACTGACAAAGAGATGACTAAGCATGACAAAATACCGTTACTTGTTCTGATTTGGACAGTTATAAATGTGTGGTTTGGGCCAACATATACCAAACACATTTTTCATAGAAAGGACCTGGAATGAGTTTCTTCACAGATTTTGTACTTACTGCTCTAGTTTAGGATTTACTCAAGCACTATTCTGGCAGCCACTACTGAATGAAGACCAGGCAACTCTTCTTCATCAACTAAACACTCAATAACCAAAGGGCACATAAACATTCAATTTTAGCCATTATTTGTCAGGACTAGTGGATGTATCTTTTTCTATGCTGAAAATCATCGCAGATCTACAATAGAATGCAAACATACTGCCGACTCAAACTCCCTAAATTAAATGTTTTAGAAAAACTAAAGCTGTAGTTGATTGCAATTACATTTTGAAGTGTAAATCGCTTCGAGGGGCAGGCAGGACACAAAGACGGCATTTTTTTTCTCTCTTCTCTACAAACACATGGAAGTGAGGTGAGTCTCTACATATTTCATTTTCTACCGCTGAGACAGGAAAAGTGATCACCAAGTGACATTTGGAGCTGGAACCAAGTGAACTATGACTCAACCCTTCCTGATTTCAGATTGAGCTGATTTCCAATCAGCCTCTGAAGACTAGGCTACAGCAAATGCAGGAAGGAGCTATGGTTTGAGAGAATTAAATATAGTCTGGTATTGATTTAAAGAAAGAAGGATAGAATGCAACTGCAAGTAAAGGCTGGGGAAAAAAGTTGAGGTTGTTAGTTGTATGCTGAGTTTCACATGGACTATAAGAAACTAAGAATCTTAAAGGGTTTAAAAACTCCCCATACAACTGGGTAGATGTGCTCCCCTGTGTCTACCTCTATGGTATAACTGAGCCCTAGCTACCATCAGAGCTAGTTGTTCTTCCTTATCAAGCATGAACCACGCTAATACTTTTAAGGAATAGAGCTAGTCTGTTTCATGCTTACCTGTGTGCAACAAAAGAACTAATACAGATTAAGTGAGAAATTAAAATCCCTAAAAGTTACAAACTGCCAACATTGATATTGCCTGGAAAAAGTTGACTTTCCCCTCCTCCCATGAACGACCTTAATGACACAAATTTTAATTACAGGACCATATACTAATTTTTTCACAGCAGCCCCCTGCCTTGCTTGAAGCCCAAGATAAATACTGCTTAGAGAAAGAGACAGCTCTTCAATATTTCTATCCTTAACATAATATTACTGGCCCCTGTTTTATTTACTGCACACCATCAAATGCCTGTAGTGAATGCAGAATTGTTTATTTCCTCATGGTGTTTCCAGAGCGCTCATCACCACAGAATCTTCATGCCTCGTAAACATTAATAAATTCATCTCCACTATGAGATGAGAGTGTTATTATCTCCATTTTACAGGTGGGGAAATCAAGACAAAGAGACTACGCAGAGGTCAAAAAGTTAATAGGGAACACAGCCAGCACTGGAACATAGAACTGCATTACTTCTAAGTGTCTGGTCTAGAGAGTTACGCGCAGTGTTCTACTACTAGCACTTCCTAGGATGAACTCTCTCATAGTGCAGCTGTGTATACTCTGATCTTTTCCATACCTACCTCTGTAACCTTGAACTGATGTCAGGAATTGAAGAATGTACAATTAGTGGCCTCCTGCCAACATTTTCGTTTAAATAACTCAGCATTGTATAAAAATCTGGCAGAAACATGGATCAGACTAAGGTCTCTGGTGCAATGTGAACTTCTATCGTTCATGAGACCGATCTTTTTCTTCCTGAAACTCCATTTTTTCCCCCTCTATGTTACTAGAGGAAATAATGATAATAATCTTAAAATCCTCTAAATGTGTTATCTTCTACAGAGCCACAACTCCTTTTCTGGACCTTGTCTTTTGTGCATATTGAATAATGCAGAGCTCTCAAGTACAAAACTGTGTGATCGTGTGGTTGAAGACTTTATCATAAAACATAAATTTAAGAGGAACAAATTAAGGTTGTGCAGAAACCATAAATCCAATGTTGCTTTAGCTTCTAGTAATTGACTTTCTGACTCAGCTACTATTCTTTTAATAGTAGCTTTTAAGGTTGCTGGCCTTTTTTTAGTAAGAATAAAGTAAAGAAAATTTAACTGCATGCAATAACATGCAAGTCAAGCTTGCATACCAGAAGGGCTGAAATCATGACACTTGAACTCAGAAGCATATCTTCTGCTGAAGGATTAACTACATTGTTGACAACAGGAGATAGCTGGTGCTTTATAAAAGAGAGGATGGAAAGCTGTTGGCTCTCTTCAACTTCTACCTGTACTCCTCTTGGTCCCTCACCCAGACAAACTGTTGTCAGGTTTGCCAGTGTAGTATGTTCAGTTACCGCTGTCACTTTAATAGTGCTACAGGTTAGCCTTTTATTGGAATGAGTGCTGATAAATATTTTGAATTGTTCTGGAACAGAACAGTGACAAACACTTGATGAAATTTGGGTACTTCACTAGTTCTACAGACAATTTATATATCTGTTCAATCAGTATTTTGACATCTTGCCACATAATTGAAAGTAGCACAGGTAGCAGAAAGTAACGGACCATTTTTTTTCCCCAAAATTATGCATTTTGGATAAAGTGAATGGAACTTCAGTAGAAAAAAATAAGACACTTCTTAAGCTATTGGGATTTAGCCCTGCAGAATATTCAGTCCCTCTTTCAAACAATGTAAGTGCAAAGAGCTCTTAAAAACATGATGAATAAAGCAGAAGCAAGTCCTGTTAATAAAAAGTGTTAGGCCTCCTAAGTATAACTTGTTCTGTGGAAATTCTTCACATTTTTTAGAATCTCTCCTCTTTACAACTTGTCTAAAATCTATCACTGAAAGAAGTTTATTCTCCATGTCAAGATGAAGTCATCTTTCCCCAACTGAATATTATTTTGGGTAGTAAACTGAAATGAATGATTGCCATTACATCATGCAATATAAATAAAGTTGCAGTGTCATTTTTTCTCCTATTTGCATAACAGTTAATGAATTTGGGAGCAAAAAATTTGCAGGAGGATGCAAACACTGAAGTTCCATTCTCACAGATATGAGGGGAAGCATATCAGCTTATTAGTTACAAAAAAAAAAGTTTGTGACCTAATAGACCACATAGATCCTACCATGTCATTTCAAAGCAGCAGTTTATAGCTTTAACATCCTTTTTCTTTTCCAGGTATGACATGCAGAGCTGCATTTGCAAGAACAGATAACATGAACAAAGATAAAAATAGTGTCAGTGTCCATTTATGATCCTATAATTCTAAGGTGTCAGTTAACAAAGAAATTGAATACAAAACATGTAGAAATAAAAAAAAAATAAAATCATAAAAGAAGGCCTAACCTACAGGCAAACTATGTAGCTTTATGCAAGCTGCATGACTGACATAAGCTATTTACCATTTTATCAGTGATTGAATAATAGAAGCAGGTGTTCCTACTGGTCTAGGCGGAATACTCTCACTAAACATTTTCTAAATCTATCACTCTTGTATCAGTGATGTATTGTGTTGCTGTATTTTCCAGGGTCTAAGTTATGAAATAAATTCACAATACACCAGCTTAGAGTCAACCAGCAATGCCTGTATCTCAGGTACTGTAAGCTATTAATTCTTCATTTAGGGGAAGATGAATTCAGTTCCTTCAAAGAGACAGTGTATCCTCCTTTAAATTTTAAGTACAGCATGCTGTCTGTATGTAAATCGTGAACAGAAATAACAATTTTAAAAATTAATATTGTCTCATGGACTTCAAGAAGAAGAAAAAGAAGAATGTATAATAAAGTAATAAAGTATTTCTAAACTATCTATTCGTATGTTTTAAAGCATTGCAGCTAATGCTCCTAAAAATAAACATAGTTAGAAATATTTCTAGTACATGTTTACTTTTTGAAAAAATAAAAGAATACCTATGGGCATATTTTATTTATCTAATATATGCTAAAATATTATTTACTCCTAATCTTTTGCCGCATTCATCACCAAGCAGCAAAGATGGTAATGACACATATATACATAATTTTTAGCTTCATAAAGTTTCGGATCTATCTCTTTATATCCATATTAATGCTGCTGTTAAGAGCAAAGATGATCTTGCTCTTTTCACCCTCTATCCCTGCCCACAACAAAGGCTTTTTCCCTTAAAAAACTGTAGTTCTTAGTAAAGTACCTTAAAACCCTTTTTGTGTTTTATTCTTGAAGTTATAATTTAGCAGCATACATGTTTAAGAAAATTATCAACAATCAATTATCTTTTAAGATACTGGTTATCATGCCTTGGAGACCTTTTTAGTTACTAGCTGTTCATTGACAAATTGGGGTAGTTCTGTATATTCCTATCTCTTATACCAATGAAAGCATAGGTATACACACATGGAGCAACGGAAAATGTACATTTTCATAGAAAGTAAAATAAAAGTACTAGATCTGATTTATTCAATTTTCTGTTTCTAGAAGAGAAAAAAAAAATCCAGTAAGACTATGGAAAAAGACAGAATGAGTGAAGTAAAATTATGACATAATGCAATAAACAGTGAAGTTGAAAGTGGGGCTAAACTTGTACACTCTATCAGCTGGAGTTCAGATTATTTTGAGCACATCTGGAAATGAACAGATATCACAGATTTTTTTGTCAGATTCTGATTTCAGTTTGTGTAGTAAATTAGTATCCTCTTCTACACCACTCCCAAGGTCAAACAATGAAAAATATTTGCCTCCAAGAGGAGAACGGTAATTTCAAACTCGTAAGTCAAACTATCTTCCTAAAGTACATTCTCTACTGTTTTCACTTCTGTGGCCTGTATATCTGCTAATTAACTATGTTCTAAATTCTCTTGTCATCCCTCCAAACTTTGCTTATTATACCTAATAGGCCCAGTTACTTACCTCTTCACTACATTTGCACTTAATTTTTGTTACTGCTGACTTCATTGCATATAACATCGAAAACGCTTCCTTCCTTTTATTTGCTCCTAGTTTTGCTGTTTGACACTAAAAGGCACTATAGAGCAAGCAAGACTTAAAAAAGTCTTCAATTTATAAGAAGCTAGTATCCTATGCCCCCACCCACTGAGGGAAATGATGATTTTGTGCATGTATTTTCTGTTGTGCTCTTTAAAAATCCCTCCCTACATCCCTCCATGGAGTCCACCTCATCAGGAATACAGCTCCAGAGCTGCCATGGGACTTGAGAGCAAGGGCTAGAATAGAAGGATATCCAGAGAATCATAGAATCATAGAATGTTAGGGGTTGGAAGGGACCTAGAAAGATCATCTAGTCCAACCCCTCTGCCAGAGCAGGATCACCTAGACAAAGTCACACAGGAATGTGTCCAGACGGCTCTTGAATGTCTCCAGAGGAGTAGACACAGAGAGACACATATGGGTTTGGTGGTCTATGTGACTATTCTGTTTTCCCATGAGTGAGTATTGGGTGGAGGATGATAGCTGACAGCTTCCTTCCACATGCCTGACTAGTGCTTATGCATGATCTTTGCGCAAGGCTTTGAGCACTGCAAAGATCTCAGCATCATACATGTCACATCGTAGAAAAATCTCAGTCAAGGGGAATTCAGGGTTTCTAGGTGCAATAGGCACACAGCAGCCAACCTTGTTTTGAAACAGCAGAACACCTCAAAGTCCAGAAGAAGAGGTTCCTTTTTCTGAGAACTTCCACCCTGAGATTGATAATTATTTCCCAGCAAAATACTGCCATGTAGAAGCTAACGTTTTTCATTGTTTTCATAAGAAGTGTCTATGTGATCAATTTTCCCATGGAATTATTTTATACTAAAAAAACCCCTCCCAAAAATCTCTAGCTGCAGTTTCTTATTCAAGTAGGTATGGATATGGACATCTACACACAGAACACCTGTATTTCTTTTCCATGGGGTAAAGTGTGATTTAACTTGTGCATGTACTAGAAGTCATAGTGAGTTAGCAAACATCTTTTTAATTCCTGGATCATTTTACTATATTCATGGCCCCTGGAGAATAGCTTATAGTCTTATGAATGTTCAAAAAAAATTTCTTTTAGACTAAGTGAACCACCTGTTACAGTTATCTTAGAGCATACTAGAGATGACTCAATTAAATTAGCTGGAAATATGTGGTTATTCTCGTCCCATAAAACACTTTTGAGAGTCCTTTGTGTTCATAAGCGACCTTGGTAGCAATTCATTTCCAGTTGCAAGTCAAGACAGCACCAGCCCTTAATGTTCTAATAAACAAACGGTTTAACAATTGGCAACTAATTGTCACAGTGGGACAGCCTGGGAAGCTTGTAATCAGGCCTGTATTGTCACAATTCATTTTCATATTGTAGCAAAATAATAACCTCAAGAGCCCTTCTGAATTAAAAGAAATCTCACTTTATAGTCATAGATGCTCAGTCTATGCACTTTATATGATTCAGTAATTTTAGACCACCTTAATCTCCTCAAAATCAACAGCCCACATTTCCTTGCTACGTCTAGGAAAGACACTACAGCAATAAAATCCCATTTCCAAAAAATGGGTGGGATACATTCAGTAGCAAATTACTTGTAATATTTTATAGATTTACTTCACTACACCTTTAATACAAATCTTAAAAAATCAGCACGTATTTAAACCACAGGAGTGTTTATAGACAAGCAGATATTGTAAATCATAGCCAGGATCCAAATGGTAAAATAAACTTACTTGAAAAAAGGTATCACTTCTAGGAGTAAGCTAATAAATCCAAACCTAACTTTCAATGTATCTAAATTCAGGGTAAAACAGTGCTTGAGATTTTTTACAACAAACTATTTTCCATTCACTCAATCTTATCATCTCCATGTTTTTCTTAATTTATTTGCAACTAATCCTATAATACTACCAAGATTGTTAACAAAGAAAACGACAAACATATTCTAGCAATCCACTTAAATGTTTAACAAACCCAAAGGTTAAAAAGTGATAACTAATTAAACCAACACCTTCAGAAGATGAAAGTTACAAGAAAAAGAAACAAAACAAGGCTTCTACTGTTGTTCACAATTGCCCAGTTAACAAATCCACTTCTCAGTTTTGTGTGACTCACAGTTTTTACTTTAAAAGGCCTGGGACCACCACAGAAGGGTTGTCAGGCACTGGAATTCAGTTGCCTTATTGGAAACATGCAAAGAGCTTGTAAACCACATTTACTCCAGCTGAGACAGAAGCATTTGTCTCTGTCTTACACAGACACTGACTTTCCTCTGGCCTTTTTTAACAAATGAAAGGAAGTCAGAAAATTAAAATAGTCCTATATTTACTGGCTTCCATTCAGGGAAGAAATTATATGCCCACTGAAAACAAAATTAGAATTGCTCCTAAATTGGTTTGAAAATGTAAATTGTGTCCCTTACAATTCATTCTGGATGCAATGTTTAGAGGTGTTTTTTTTTGTTTACTTCACCTATGAGAAAATATCTAAATTATTTTTTCTGCACCAATCCAAGATTATTATGAAAAATCACAGTTACTATTCCAGCCCTACTGGAACTTCACATTAAATTCCAATGAAGAAGAAAGGAATTTTGTTAACCACCTTTTCAGAGATCATGTTTAGTCTCTTACTGTACCAAGTGGAGTAAGTAAATCCATCCCATCAAGAACATGTACTTAAGAACTAGCTGGGGTCTCCTAATTATCACTTCTTCTTGCAAAATAAAAATGACTAAATGCTAAAGCACTTATTCTATGTCTGGTGTTTCTTATCAAGAACAAAAGAAAAATCAGTTTAATTTCCCAATGTTTGGCAATTACTATTCCCAGTAATTTTAAACACTGATTATATGAAAATATAATCTCAATATGCTTTTAATCCCTTGTTCCATCAAATACAAACAAACCAAATCTGAACCCAAATCTCTAAAGAAAGAATACCACTTGTTATCATCCCAGAAGTTTGTAGGTAATGAAAAAAAAATATCTCATGATGACTGCCCTTTATGCACCTGATCTCTTGACCCAGGTTTCAAGGCAGTTGTTGGTTCAGAACTTTGTGCATTTCTGCCTGGGCTTTCCACATCTTGAATATTCTAGCTGGTGTTTTTCCCACTGGTTCTTTAGAAAAAAACTTTTTTTTTTTAAAGAAAAAGAAAAAAAAACCCATGTCTTAAAGACTAATCATAGAGGAAATGAGAAAATGAGATAGAAAACGTCATTAGGTTGGGAAAACACCATAAGGTTTACAACAATAAAATGAATCAAAACATTATTTGGACACCATTATGCAGTATGAAATGGAATATTTTCAGAAGAAGATTTGCAGCTTTGAAAGAAAAACAATAGGGAGAGGTGATTTTATTTTATAAGGTTTTAGTTCTGATCTGCACTATTAAGTTTGGTTAAACACAATATATTTACTTTTGTTTCCTGAACTGTGTGAGGTAAACAATGACATTCAGTAGCCATACTATAGAGAAAAAATATATACTATACCCCTTTGGTGAAACAGTTTTTAAATTCTAATAGAATTTCAAGGTTATTATCTATTTCAGATCAACACTGGAGGTCAGAGTTCACAGCAGCCAGAATTTACAAACCTCCAATGGGTTTTGATTGACAGCAATCAGCATCTCTTCAGCATCACTGAGGGAACAAAGTACAGGTCAAGACAGCAGGCGATTTCATCTGTCATTTTTAATTATCTAAATGATATTCACAGACAAAACCTTTCCCATCCATCAGGGCATCGCATTACCATAGACAATGTTTGTTTAAAGAAGAGGCCATAAAATCAAACAATTATGAATGCAGACAAGCCTTGCTATTGACTGCATAAATAATCAAGTGAGATTTCCAAAACTCTCTGCTAATGAATTGGTAGATTGCTGGCAGGAAGTGGGAAGTAATAATACAGACAACAATCTGATGTTCTTATTGACTTTTACTAAAGCTTTGCTACAGTAGCAAAGATCCAAAAATGACGCCAAATAAGGTTTCCATAGAAGCTGTATTGACATCAGTACACTGCTAAAACACAAGTAGTTAACTCCTGACCTTATAGTAGGACCAGCAATCCCCTGAGAGAGTTGAAACACTAGCAGTACAATACATCATGAGCTGAGCCAACAGCCTCGGGCCTCCAGCAACACAACTGTACAGGCAAAGGGCCCTTCCTTTGCCTCATATAACAGTCTAATCCACAATAATTCAACTGCAATTCCCAAAATCAACTTCTTTTGAATCTTAGATGAGTAAATAAACATCTGTAAACTGAAATTGAAAAGTATGTATCTCATACTGTTATGAAAAATACAGTGTGCTGAAATACAGTTTGTTGGAACGGACTCAGCTTTCTCACCCTTATGTCTCCAACAGGTTAACAAAAGTCACAGTTTAAAAGCCAGAATCACAGGTGACATAACTCACCATAAATCTGTTGCTCCATCTACGCTCTCATGCCGACATCTCATTAACTATAACCACAAGTAACTAACTGGCCCAAATGTTAATGACAGTGTTGGTTTCATTAATCAGAAAAAGCAGAAAATGATCTTCTCTGCTCAAGCCTGACATGGCAAAACTAGTAAGAAACTTTTCCCACATTCTAATAAACTAACATGAGACTTCTTTGAGGAAAAAAAAAAGGTACAGGGAGATGACACATGAAATACGCAGACTGTCTCCCTTCAGTGGGGTAAAGCTTAAGATGTGTTTTCTCCCATTAGGAAATACTGGAGAAGGGATTCCTTGGAGAAGAGGGTAGAGGAATTAGGGTTGACATCGATGCACTGGGACGACAACAACCAGGTTGGTGTACAACCAACCAGGGAGGAAGATAGGGGGGCAGGGAGAGAGAGAGGGAGAGTGTGGAGCAGAAACATTTTCCCTTACCCATAGAATATCCCTACAATCATGCCAAAAAAGCAGTTCTGTACTTCAGAATCTCAGTAGATTTTCCTGCCAAACAAAACAAGCCAGTCTACGTTTGCAAAATCCTTAACTGCCAGCTGTGTTTCTGGGACTGTCCTTCACATCCGCTGTGTCAGAATGAGCCCAAACTAGTTCACATGGATGGGCTCATATTAGCTCAATCACATTTTTCAAATTTTTATTAGCTCTTAATGATCTTTCACAGATGTTAAAGAAGGAAACTGGAATGATCTCAGTGGGATTCCAAAAAGCAAGGTTTTGAAAGGAGAAATTGAAAAAGCTCATGATACAGAGAGGTAAGGACTATCATTATATTAGATCTTGGTTCACAGAAGCAAAAAAAGGGGAAAAAAAAAAGTGATGTCTAATTAGTCCTATGTAACCTACCTCCTGACCTGAAAAGAAGTGGAAAACTATTATCTTTCACTGGTCTTCCCCCTCCTCCCTTCCCCCCCCCCCCAC
>VWZO01011167.1:0-114095 GCA_013396975.1 Bucco capensis | reverse complement strand
TTATTTTAATTATCTTCAACAAGTACAACCAAAGCACCAGGGGAGGATTAGATTGGACGTTAGGAAAAATGTCTTCACTGAAAGAGTTGTTAGGCATTGGAAGAAGCTGCCCAGGGAAGTGGTGGAGTCACCATCCCTGGAAGTGTTTAAAAAAAAAATATAGATGTAGTACTAAGGGACATGGTTTAGTGGCATGGTGATAGGTTGACATTGGACTTGATGATCTTAGAGGCCTCTTCCAGCCTTAATGATTCTGTGATTCTCATTAAACTTGGTCATGAAGACTAAACGGGCAGATTGTACCTTTCTACTGCTATTTTCCTCCTTGAACACATAATTAGTAATGAATGCAAGGCATCGCATTTTTACAAAGTATTGTCAAACTGTTTCTAAAAACTTTCTTCTCAGTCTGACATGCTTACTCACCCTGATAACTAGACAACAGAAGCATTAAGATTGCAGTAATGGCTTACAGCTCCTAGAACCAAGTCTTTTAGTTCAAGTCCATCAGGTTCACGTTTTGAGCTTTGGGAATGCTCATCAGCTCACAAAAGTGACTGTGATACCCTAAATTCACAAACAAACAAACTGATGTATTATAGAATATAATGCATTTATGTCAATGAAAGTCAATCTTACCCATAGGAACTACTTTTTGTACTTTTTGCCACAGCAACAAACCACTGGAACTATAGAAGTTTCATAGTTTTAACAGAAATAGAGTGTCTCAGTCTTTCTCAGAGAGGAAGTTCCCAACATTCATATAAAGCATTACTTTTAGAAATTACGTTTAGGAAGTTTTAACTAGGACTCAAGCCACTTTTGATTAAAAAAAGACACTCCAGGTGTCAAATCACAGAAATCAGGAAAATTAATAAATCAGTAAGGAAAAAAGCAAACTTCAAAGTAATTCCACTGCAAAGGAAATTTTCTTTGCTGAAGATATATTCTAGATTTTCAAAAGCATCTGAAGAAAGTGATACGAGGAGAATGGTATCAGAAACCTCATTAGATACTGACATTGCTCTTTATCAATAACAAAAAGCCCCACAACCTAGTGATGATGACAGGCAGGTATTTTTTAAATCAATCTATAAGTCTGTAAGTGTGTTGCTGGTGTAATTAGAAAATGTCCTATCTCAAATATCTCTATGATTGCATGAGGTAAGACTGTCACATGGCCAGAAGTCAAAATACAGCGTCAGCAAAAACTGCAAAGGATAAAACAAGAGTTGAAGAGTTGTAAATAAGTCTCTCCTTGAAAGCTGAAATCAGAGTAATATATGCTTGCACAAAATGAAACAAGGAAATTATCTTGACATAAACGAATCCTAATGAATGATTTTGTTGTATTGAGAGGAAACTATTAGTAAGCTTGTTCTTAAAAAGAGGTACTGAAAGCTGTTACTATCTTCTGCAGAAGCCTTTGCAATATCAGAATATATTCAGTTATTTTCCCTCAGCAGCTCATGTGATTCTGTTCTGGATACTGTGTCTTTAATCATTCTTACAATAAAATAATAAATAAATACAAATAAAAAAGTTTTTTTTTCCCTTCCCTTCCTCCCTCCCCCCTTGCTTACATGCACCTATTAAGAGAATCATTTAAGCACCTTTTAAGTTAAACATGGACTTAGAAGTATGGTTGAAGTGAAGCCCAGAACACAATTCCAAACAAGTTTATCATAACTGACTAGCCAGACGGACAACACGCGCTCTCAGGAGTGCAAAGTTCTCAGCTCTGGTTCATTAACAGTGACATGAATCAAGAGTATCCACAAGAGATAGTGGATTAAACATTTTAAAGAATGAGAGAAGCCAGAAGACTAAACTACTTGCATTCATGGGGTCCACACACTGGAAAATATTTCTTGCTTCTTAACCAAGTGTTAAAAGTTAGAGAAGTAAACTTCCATATAGATGCTGCCATAAATTTCAGTAGGACAAGGTCTTGGGACCTTTGCCAGCTTATACATTTCTAACAAAATAAAACTTGTAAGAGAGTTGGGGTTGAAGGGTTCAACTGTTTTATATTTGAGAACTTCTGCATTTTGAAAAAAGAAAGCAGCACTTCTGGAAGTTAAGCCAAAATCTGAAATGCAATTTAGTACATTCAGTCAGTTCTGTATCCTGAAAAGGTCTGGGCCAAAAGAAGCTCTGAATTTCCACCTTCCTACTCTATTTTCAACTGAAAAAAAAACCTGTTTTCACCTTCAGAGTAAAAATTCAGCTATATGAATATGAACAAATGAAATAAAATCTATTAAATTGCCATTGTGGCTTTTGTCATCATTATGGTTTATCTTTTATTTCAAAGAGAAATTCATCTAGGCTTTTGTTTCTTAGTTACTCTGACTTCTGCTAGTCTGCTTGCTATGAGATTTTGGTCTTTGTATTGTATTGTAAAAACAGCAATTACTTGTAGAAAATCTGTGTATTCAGTGTTTTCCACACTACATTAATCTACTATGCTACATGTTCTCATCTGTTATTCAGGCTGAATTTTTAAAATACCATTAACTACATACGGTGGCTCCTGCAGCATAAAGTTCATAGAGGAATTTGACTTCGGATGATTAGGTAGAAATTTATCACAAGTGACCTACAGGTTTAGCTCTGAAGCGGTATTTTAAAATACACAGTATTTAGGGAAAAGGAGAGGAAAATCAGAACACTGCCACATGGATTACTTATTATTCCTCTTCAGAATCTTTTGTAGTTTGAATGGTGCTGAGAAGGTCACACGAAGGAATCACAAACCTACAATTTTGGTCATAAAGGAATGCTTGTATCTCTATGTAGCCACCTTCAATGCCTGCTAAATTCCATAGCCCTATCTTTTTTCCTGTGGACAGGATGGCCAAATGGAAATTTCTGTGTTCCTGTCACTTCTTTTAATCTACTATTAATACATTAATCTGCATTGTTGCTCACTCATCTTTTTTCTGATAATATTCTGAACAGTTACAACAAGAAGTTTCACATCTGAACCTGACAGGACAGAGTGAAACACACACGCATTTAGCTCTGCCTTTCCTTGGGGTGCCTGTAGAATCACATAAGTAGTTTGTTTTAAATAAAGTGTTTCTGCCAGAAGAGACAGAGTTTGTATGTAGTAAGAAAAATCAGGAATGAATACAGTTTAATGGAACAGAACAACCAGCAAAATAATAATGCAGAATATTTTTTTAAAGGTTTCAATACTTTCCAACCAGAGATTTTCTGAGGAATTACCTTTATGTTCTTGTTTTGTTTTGTTTTGTTTTTCTAATATGAAGTGCTCATTTTTTATGGAATGCATAAAATGCTTTATAACAAATAAGACTATGGTGAGCGATACCTGTGACATATCTAAAACTGCATGTCACAAATCACAGCAGGACAATCAAACAGCAACTATTTAAAGTACTAGCTATATTAATGACAAACTAAATGAAATACGAAGAAACTCTGTTATTGTACAAACTAAGAGGAGGACATTTTTCTTTCTATTTTTATGTCCTTTTTTTATCTCAAGACATTTACAAAAACCTAATTTGCCTGTGTCTTAGCGAGATAAAATAGTAAAAGTTTTGCATTGTACCTTCTCTTCCTCTTACATTCCTTTTTTTTTTTTTTCTTAAACATTTCTCTTTTAAAGCAAACCCAAACCTTCCCTTCTGTCAATCAGTTTAAGCACTGGTTCAAATTAAAACCACACTTCATAAAATCACACCTTTAAGAGAAGTGTTATTGCTGTTGTTATTAACACTTCAAAGTACATAATTGCTAAAATACAATGAAATCCCCAAGGCTGAAGCTTGTTAAGTTCTATTAGTTCCAAATGACTAATATTTTTATAGTACTAGCTAAATGAATTAATAATTATTGGCTATTTATTTTAAAGGATTGCCATGAAGTACCTGCTGCACTGTCAGTAATCCTTCCAATGTCATTCTCTTTTAGAACAGAGGAGACCTTCTACAGACCTCCAGACCTGTAAGATCAGCTCCCAGTAATCCCTATATTACATACAAATTCTATATTAGAAAGACACAGCCATAAGTTTTCAAAATAAAAACATACAAGCAGAGCAGTGGGGGAGAGTTGATAAAAGTAGTCCACTCTCCTCTCTGTGAAGAAATACCTAGTCTATTAAAGAGTAAATTCAGCGCTGGCATTTTGACCACTTAACGATTACTGTGAATTTAGTCTAAGGATCTACATCAAATGAGAAGTAAATGCTCCACTGATGTATAGAGCTACATCTGAAAGAGATTACAGGCAATTAAAGATGGTTTAAACTTCCTTCCCAAGTTCTTTTATACCTTCAACCTGTAAGGGAGGCCAATGTGCTGAGTTTCTCAGTCCTTGATGCTTCTTGGTGCCAAGTTTTCACCTTTAAATGAAAACTCCAATTTAAAACTTTTTCAAAAACAGCCCTCCCATTAGCTTATTTAAGGGAAAAGTAGCACTGGACAAAGAACTTCGCTGAAGGAGAAAATATTGGGGAAGAGGGAAAGCAGAAGCCCTAATGTCTGTTACAAGATTTTCTCACTCTGAAATTGCTCTGTATGGCACAAACGGATTTGGTCCTCACAGGGTTTTGAAACTGGGACAGTATTGGAAGAGAACTTCTCCAATAAACAGAAGTTATTTCAGAGTTTCTAAAGATCAAGGCTAACTTAGGAATCCACCCTAATTCTCCTATGAGAATGAACAAGTAAATATTAACAAAATTTATTTTCCACATGAGAAAAAAAACTTTGCAGTCTTTTCAGATGAATTATTTTTTTTAAATTAAAAATTTAAAAATGTTGTAATTTCCTCACTGTGTCGCTGCTTTTTATATGCCTGCATTAGCAGAAAAAAACCTTATGCATCACAATCTTGACATGAATGGGAAGAGCCCTCATACAATTTCACAGGGTATCTTTTGACCTAAATTGGCCTTTCAAACATAACAACACTGCTTCAAAAGACTTGGCTTTTCCATTCAGTGACTGTGCTGGCTGGGATCTCTAACTCATAGGAAATACAGAATCTGCTCAAGGTTGGGAGCCAACTGCTGGTGTAACACTGACAGATGCGGGACACATATGCCCAAGTCTAGGTAGGATGCCTGTATCACCAGCATCTAGATGTCAGCTTTCCTTTTCTGGCTCTGCTGATAAACTCAATTGTCTGCTGCAGGTCAGCCTGCTGCTGCCCCATAGTAATGTTTCTTGGAGTAGTGAGTGGCTCCTCTCTATTAAGGAGTACTATCTGAGCATCGTGTACATCCCTTAATGCTCTCATATGCCACTACACACCTAATGCCAGTATTTCTACTATTCCTGGTGATTTAGGCACAGATGATGCAGGTGCAGCAAATCTCTAAAATGTGTAAATGTTCATTCCCCATCTCGTGGCTGGGGAGCAATGCTGATACCATCCATTACTATTTAATCCTAAACATTTTTTTACTGCTGGATACACTGCCAGGAATTGCAAGCATAAGATTTGTTTGACACCACAAATACGTTCTACAAAGAGGAGAACACACCACATTAAAATGCTCTATATGGTTTAAAAAAAAACCCCAAAAAACAAACAAAAAAAACCCAAAACAAACCCCATAAAACCCAAAACCCACTACGTAAAAATTTGCCAGTATATCGACAGCTACTTAGAAATTTGCATGTGTTGCCCTCGACATCTTTAGCACTACAGAAAATAAAATGTTCTTTAATTAAAATGCTGTACTCTGCTGTTGTGACTGTTCTTCATTAGTTGCTTGGAAAAAGTATGAGTAATTTCCCTTTGATTTGAGAATGTAACAATACCTTAATACTTGGGAGCAAAGCTTGATAATTCCAATAAATTAAGAAATGTTAACCATTTCCTCAAGTAAGAAATGGGAAAGGTCACTTTCCATTTATATTTAGAGTCTCCCAAAACCAGAGCTCCTCCATGAGACAGGTCACTGAATGTCATTCTGGAGCAAGGCTTAAAAGTATACGTGCTCCTAAACTCAGCAATAGCAGCTACAGTCGATTATTTATACCCTCATCAGGAATTATCTGTTTGGGAGTTGGGGAAACTTCAGTAGAATGAATGCCAAATGCTGCTAATTAGCTGTTGGCAAACACTAGAAAAGTGAGAGGCAGTAAGAAATCAGTAGCCTAAAAGTACAAGGACTAGACGTGAAGCAACCCTCTTCCTCTTCAAGAGCACGTGCCCAACCTAATGTAGACCACTGCATCCTGAAATGCAACTGTGCAGGGGCCTAAGGAGACACAAATAGGAATCCCTACAATGCCCTAAATGCTTACACCAGTGACAAGAGCAGGCCTTTCTAAAGGAAGGAGTAGTACCTTCTGCTGGCCAGCTACAGGTTTGGCCTTTCACAGGCATAGCTTTAGAAGCCTATGACTAGGCGTTCAATTGAAAATATCTATTTTTGTGTGACAACTGCAACACAAAAATGGTGACCTGAAAGAAATCAGACACATAAACCCATGAAAAATTACTTTCATTTTCAGGACAATAAGGTTGGGTTTATAATAAACAAAATCCAGTATTTTTTCCTTGTTTGATAAAGCAATAAAACATTGTATACTTAAAAATTATAATTGTATCCTACCTTATAATATGTATTTTGATAACTTGTATGTTTAGAAGAATATCTAGTCCTTTTTCTTCAAATGGAGGATCATGTTTCGTCTCTGTTTTTGCTTGACTACATACTATATAAAGGATGAAAAGCTCTGCCTTGATCATTACTGTTTTAGACACGTAAAATTTAAAAACCACAAAACAGCTACAACAACAACAAAACCAAACAGCAATAAAATCCAAAATACAAAAGAGAGACACACCAAGCTTAGCAGGACAGTCTTTCAATAAGACTATTTAAAGGCCCAGACTTTTCACCCTCAGAATTAGGAGAGGGTTTTTTATTTCCAGAATTGTCTGCTGTCAGAGTCCTTTATATAAACAAATCTGGAAATTCTAAACCACAACAGAAATACATTTTTGTGTAAAATTGTCTGCTTTGAATACTGAAACACTGTGTAGAATCTTATCAGTTTAAATCTCAACTATAAGTGACCTTTAAAACTGTACAAAGAAAAACTGAAAGTCTCTACAGGTCTGTTACATATTAGGACTCCACTCAAACTCTTTGCTGCATTCATCTTCAATGAAACTAACACTGGTTTTCATACTGTGGACTACGAAGCATTTGCCAACAGCCTGAAGGAAGTTGACCAGTCCCATACTGTTAGTACCTCCTCCTTCTCACTTCCTAAATTGCATACAGTATGAAATGGGAAATAAATAAATAAATAAATATAGAAGACTTTCATCTAATGATATTTATTTGAAAGCAAAAAACAAAGTGCTTTTTTTTTTCAAATGGGTTAGGAGACAGTTGTTACAGCAAAGAAGGTGCCCTTCATAATGGTGACTGGGAGGAATGGTGGAACATGCAGCTTCCATGTCAATATTTAGTTCTTAAATTTATTTAGACTTCACAGTTGCAAAAAACAGTATGAAAAAGTGACTTGCATATAGCTGATATTATGAAATAATTCAGAGTTAAAAGTGGCCTTGAACAATAACATTCACAAGGATCTCAACTGCCCACAGTCTACTTAAGGGGTCTCTGTATGCAGAATCCAACATTATCCTTTGCCAGCTTCCAAGGGAAAAAAGAGGGCACAAAGTGCTGCCCTTCACTTCTGTTGCAGAGGAGTACAAAGGATGTTTAAAGTTTTTTTCCAGTGCTTTTTGTTTTTATAACACCTGAAGCAAGGAATATAGTAATCTTTGAAACTGTCATCAGTGTTTCCAAGAAAGCAAAGAGAAGTACCACTGTTAACTTGCACAGCATGCGCATGAAATACACTTCTCCCCATTTTTATTTATTTATATAAAATCAACATCCTTTTCCTTTCTTGATGAATGTTGTGATTGAAAAGAGAGAAACAAGGCATTCTGAAACCAGGACACTTACTGTCCTCACCTATATCTTTACAAACACCATAGAAGGTATAATTCTTTCTGGTAAACCCACACATCAGTTTATGATGTCTATATTTTTCAAGCCACCTTACTTCAGAACAAAACAGGGCCAAACCCCAAATCATAGCTGAACACAGTCTCCAATAAATTGAGATTTGTTGATGTATCTGAAGAAAAAAATCCTCCTTCAGCATCTACAGGCTGCAGAAAGTCCTCCATTTCTTTTAATGACCTATTCCCTCTGTCTGATTCAATACAGCCCACCGGCTATGGAAATGACAACACTCAGCAGGTGATAACAAAACGGTCAACAAACAGTGCTGAGATATGTCATTTTCTTCAAATACTTTCTCAGGAATTAAATGACACACTATGCTATGCTGTGTCCTGCTCAGATCAAATATTTCTTTATTAAAGGAAACTGCATGCTTTCATATACAGTTGCCATAGAAAATGCAGGTTTAAGTGTACTGCCTCAGGCTCCCATTGCAAAATAATTTGCTATTTCCCGCCTCCTCTTCCAGTCTCCTTTTAGCATATAACCCCTTGGGCAGCAACTGCTAGGATGCTATACCTTTGCCATAACTCCAGATTGAAAGCCCTGCCCTTATGGAGTCAATATGATGTGCTTACTGTGACTGGGCCAAATTGGAGTATGCAAAATTAGCACTTTGAGTCTCCTGAACCCAGGAAATCCTCTTGCAATGTGTTCCAACTAATGGACCTGAGATACCCCTTGTAATAGTGCTGTCTGTGCAATTCCTTTAACCTTTCCAGATTCTAATCTAGCTAGAAACGTGTAACGTATCAGGCTAACCTCAGTTACAATCAGGTAAAACCAGAGCCATATCATAGCATTCAGTGGCATTTACACCTTTAAAGTGCAAAAGGAGCATCCCACAGCGAATAGAGGCACATAATACCAAAATTTCTGTGAGGTCTTCCTGCCTCCTTTCACCTTCAAATACTTATTATTACTCTGACTCACATTAGTGTAAAATGCACAGATAGATTCTCAAGTTCTAAATAAATTAACATCGAGTATAAGAATTTACCCTTTTTTACAACAGGATAATCTTCTGAGAAGACTATCAATCTACAAAGTACTTGAGGAGAGACTGGTGATCAAACTTGAACAGATTCCTATGCAGATTATTTATTTAGCTGCAGAAAGATGAAATAGCATCTCTCTTTAAGTCATAAAGAGGAAATGACTACTGGAGATGCCTTATCTGTGGAAAGATACACTGCAAAGTAAGATACTAAGCTTTTCTTACCTGAGTCCTATGGCTCTCTTCACAACGTATCAGCATTTACATTGTTTTCCAGCCTTTAAACTGTGTTTGGGTGATGTGTTTGAGCAGTTAATAACTGGACATTTCATGTCACTCCAAATTACTATTGACAACTAGATTGTGGGTCTATCTTTTTCTCAGCATAACACTTAGTATCCTCACATTCTACCACCTTGTTCAATTTTCTTCTAAGTTTTTGTTACTAATTTAATGTTCCTAAAATAATCCATATTTTTTCTTTGGTTCTGTCCACTTAGAAATTGTACTTTTTTCAGAAGGTTGTTTCCACTTCTGTGTATATACTACCACCTCTTGCATCATCAATTTGTCATTTTTGTTCAGTTTATACTAATGCACTGCAGAATTCCATTTATTACTGTTATCTCACTGAAGAATTAATTTGAAAGTTAAAGAATTGTCAGTTTTTCTAGATAAAACACAGTGGTATACAGAATGCTTTTGATTTGGGGTAGAGATGTAGATTAAGTAAGTGTCTATTTTTGTTCATCATTTTATTCAATTTCTGAAATGCACTTTGTTAAGAGCAATTGGTGTCACCCTTGGTTTTGTACTTGAACACTCTGGAAGCCACTTAATCTCCGGAAGACTAATGATAAAAATAGGCTCTACATGACAAGTGTGAGGCTCAGATTGAAAACTGACATATACAAAGTAGACTACATATGTTCATTATAGAAATAATTCCCTCATAGAGGTTTATGTGATCTCCAAATCTTCAGTTCTGACTTCTCATGCCTTCATTTTGTCTTGATGCATTACACATAACTCCTCAGTGCCAACAGAAAGTTTAGGATCTCTTTGCTGCGTGGTGATCTGTAACAACTATCCCTTCTTAATTCGCGTCTTTCACTTCATTTTTGACTGCTGATGTGCAACTTAACTCCTGCTTCATCACTAAAAGCTTTACTTTCAGACAGCACAGATCTATGTTCTCCAACATACCCTAAGTTTTGCTGGCTTTTTCACACTTCCCTCTTTTTGCCTGCCTCTGCCATACTAAAGAGGTCAGTTGGTAAGCTACCCCTTGATCCAATGCAAACTGCAAGCCAAACAGTCAGTCTCCTTTGTCTTCACAAAAAAGCACTGACACCATCACTAGCAACTGCCCTTCACAAATCTCCAAGCCAGTAGAAGTCATTTCTACTAACACCTTTTACAGCCTGGAAAAATCCTCCATCAGCACTACCATCTGCTGCTTCCTCACCTTTAGTCTTGTAGCACTCTTTCTGTGTTGACTAGTGTTATAGAGAGATAACCTCATTATGCAATACTCAGAGCAACTGAAAATAGCAAATGAGAAGATAAATTTTCTCCCTAATATTTTATAGCAGTCCAATACTTTCCTGTCTATTTTCCCACTTTTTTTCTTTTTCTTGGCAGATGGGGCTCCCTGTAAAAATTCAAATATCAGAGGAAACGAGATTTCCTCTCAGGTATAGCCTAACCAGCCACAGAACTACCTCAAAACTTAATGTCAACTTGTACTTGTTTTTCAACTGCTTATATCTCAAACATTTCTGGTGGAAAACAGAAATGAAATTTTCTTGTTCAATTACGATTATCCATACTGTTTGGCCAATTTTAATTCCTACCAGTGAGCTTAGAGGGCAAGGTATTACTACCTGTTTTTACTACAGATAAGATTTCTCTTTCTCCATGACACTGTTAATTGTGCAGCTCTCATACCTTTATACACAATTGTTGATTACTGCAAAAATGTAAATAATCTGCCTTGTTAATTGACCTCTACTTTGCCTTAACAAAAAAAATCCACAGGTTTTGCACTAAACTGGTTGCATGAAGAACATACATATACACAGTCTATGGAAAACTTTACCCACATTCTCTCCAGCAAGACGAAAAAATGAATAGTGCCATTGTCTTGTTAGAGTCTAATGTAGCTATTAGCAACATCTTCTAAATATGAATAAGTATTGTATAGTAAAACTGTATAGTGAACTATTTCCACTTTTTATCTATGCAAAACTTGATAAAATATCATCACCTTATAAAAAGCATCAACAGTGCTGCAAAAATAATAAGAGATGGGACAAGACCCATCTGGAAAACAAAGAAAGAACTCTGATATCAAAGTTTTCCTCAATTGGGTATTTGTTTCTACCTCCTCTGTATTTAGTAACATTTGTTTATAAACTGGATGATAAAACTGCATTAACTTGAGAAGAACGTGTAAAGATTTTCCCAATAACAACTTACAACTTCTTCTGGTTGAATATGGGAAAAAAGCCGTTTGTTTTATTATATAACTATTGAGGTATTATCAGTATTTGTTAGCATTCAGTTGATCTGAGATGTGACCATGAGTACTTCTAAGAGTATCATATGTCTGATTCACTCTGTCATTTGCAGCTATTGCACAGCTCAGACAGTGGGATGGGATCAGCTTCTGCAACACAGTTATAGACACATCTTTCTTTTAGCTTAGGAGTGCGGGTGGACAGGGTAGCATCTACCTGCAAACAGAATACTAACTGTTAGGGTGCTCACTTAGAGCAAAGAAAATGTTGTTCATTTTTGTTTTTCCTGAGGAGACTAAAGCTTATCTGAAAAGCTCCAGAAGATAACCCAGTAGTCCAGATATCATGTAATCTACTCTATATGGCAGCATCATCACCTGGAATGATTAACTGAAACCAGAGATTTTACATTCATTCTGCATGTCTACCTCACAATTAATAAGGGACCCACTCTGAAAAACGGTAGTTTCATGTTAGTCTTATTATTACAGTGCTGGATGCATTAATAAAAGTTATTTTAAAAGAAAAGAAAATAAAACTATTAGAATGAGGGACTTATTTCAGCTGTTCACAATGCTAGCAATTCATCAGGCTTCTTATACCCATAGGGTGTGGATTTGTTGGTTTGTTTGTTGACTTTAAATATACAAAAGCTTTAACACCAGGTCTAATAACCTATGGTTTCTGTATAGGATGGAGATAAAGATGTAATTATGTCTCCTTGAAGTTCCATCCTCAAGCTGAGGCTTCCAGTGGAGTAAAAAGGATGTGAAGTATGTTTACAAAACATCAGACTGCCTTTCATTCATGGAAGGCCTGGGACTACTTTATGGCATAAAGCCAAATTGCAGCATTTGAGCCATATGCAGATTCCAAGCAGTTCAAATGCTGCTCCCACTCTAGGACTACATGATCAAATCTGTGTTGATATGGTGGCTGCTAGGAAGTAAAATAAGAGCTTACAGGCCTTGTGCATTCTACAAATAATTTGGTTGGATCATCTTGGACAACTGCACATCTACTAGAGGTATCCTCTCTGAACAGTGGCCCACTCCATCCAAGCTATGTGGTTTATGTCTTGTGTTTCTTGACTTGATAATGAAGAATACAGCCTATAAGGTTAGAATGCTTGTGCTGAGGCACAAACATTTCCTTTGATCTGAGAAGGAAACTGCTTTTCCCCTTGCTGAATCTGTTACTTTATCTACAAAGACCTTTGTTCATCACAAAATACTTTCTTAATGGGAGAAAAAAGTGCAATATAAAATAGAAGGGAAATGGAAGTCTCACAAAATTTCCAAGATAACATTCAACAAGGCTTAGAAAAACTTCTAGGAAGGTAAGTGGGCTCCTTTATGGCGCAGATGGAGAATTCAGTGTTTGTAATGCACTTGTAAATCACAGGTACACAACAGATCTTGCTATGGGACTGAATTGTTCATGAGACTGGGAGCTGATTGTTTGAGCTTTTTTCCCTATCTAGTTCAGTAGTTCAATTCTATCTATTCTATCAAAAGTATATAATGGGCAATAACTTTAGGGACATAGCAGAAATTAAATGGGATTTTTCATCTATTTTGATTACTCGTGGTAGAAATCTTTATCACAATGGTCATTCATGACAGTGCTCATCACTGACCAAGACTAAAAAAAAAAAGAGAGAGAGAAAAGAGACATTTGTTGTACTGACACTTCTGTATCTCTCTGACTTAAGGATTTCTTCACACAAAGCTAAGTAGGACTAGGATTGTATAGACAATTTAAGACAACTAGTGTCTAAGCTATTGCATAGGCTAATATAATGCTGTATGACAGTGCTACAGTTTCTTAACAGCTGAATTGGCACTGTTGAAGAAAAGAATGCAATTGGGAAAGTGATCACTCTTGTATGAAGGAATAAAAGGCTTGTACTGCTCACTACAGTTCAGATACACTGTTCTCTTATTATTACTAAAACCATCTTTCTACCCTATGCTAAATTTAAAGTTATTCCATTGTGCTCAATCCCAAGAAATCCATATTTTGTAAAAATATTAAATTTTATTGGAAAATGGTATATATTTTACTTTTAATTGTTTCACAGTTCAAATTGTAAGGTGTGTTCTTTTTTGCTCAAGAATTTTAAAAGCAACTAATTTAAATATGCAAAATTATCTTGAGTTGTTCATACGTGAACTTAAAAGCCATGCAACACAGGAAAATTAAGTAATTATGCCTCCAAGTTATTTACTGCAATTAAGCTCATTTATCATATGCAAATTAGTGCAAACTGGTCTCATTAGTTACTAAATTACTCAATATGAGCTGAACAATGTAGCACTCCAGTTTGTAATGAAAAATCCCTGTAGAGGCAAGCAGTATCAATTAAGATAATTTGCATATGCAAATATATTCACTAACTTTCCCTTTTCTCTATATTTAGTCCTACATTTCCTGATCATTCTTGATTATATGAAGAATATGAGGTTACTGACCCTTTTCCACACCTTCTTAATAGCAATGAAGTTACAAAAAAAAAAAATTCTGAGACCCTGAAAAAAAATAATTTTGGTACTGATTTTTACAGCCAGTTTCTCCCCAATTTTTAACAGCAGGTAGCGGAATTAAGATTTTTTTACTGGATTTTATAAACAAATTTACAATATATTATACAAAAATGTAAAACTAAAAATGCCTTTACTGAAGTCTATTCTCATTTTAATACCATTTTTTCAGAAGTAGAAGAATGTAGAAGATAAAGCACACAATTTGGTAAATCAAAAATCTTTCAAAAATCAATTAATGTACTGCCATTATCTATTTTTCTTCTCTATTACAAACATTTCTACTGTTCAGCATTCAGGTGATTTTACTTGGAAAACATTTAGAAGAATTTTACCTTGATGTGACAATTCTGATATAATAGCATTTGGGCATTCAGGTTTTGTTGTGTCTTTTGTCCCACAAGCACACAGTAGATAGCGTCTTTGGCTTCAGATCTACTGTGAGAATCATCAGCATGACACACAGCAACCAGCTGTAGCTTGGAAGGTATTTGGCACGACTAACTGACACTACTTGCTTGTAGAATCAGGACATAAAATATGACAAGATGCACCTCCCTTTCTGTTTTTACATCACTATAAATAAACGATATCTACTTTTTAAAAACATACTGTATTGTGCTTCTCAATGTGTCTGTCAATACATTTTGAAGTATCAAAATATTAGAAGGATTAGAGAGGCTCCTTAATTTCTGAGCTTACACTTAACCCAGTCTTCAAAATATTAATAGCAAAAGGGATTAAACAAACTATTAATTCAACTTCCTCAGATAACAGACTCTGAAATGAAACACAGGTATTCCCAAGGTATAATCAAGGTTGTTTACCTCACTTGCAAACAATACTTATCAAAATACTTCATTGAAAATCATGTCTAGGAGCAGAAGATTAAATGAGAATTTGTTAGTACTGTATTCAACCATAGAATATGTCTGATTGTTTGAAAATGATTGCCTTCTGGAGATTATCCTTCTACCTATAAGACCAAAAGGCAGTACTTTGAAGTTTGTTTAGCTCTATTAGAAGTGGTCCATTCGAATGCATGACCTAGACTTTGCTTCCAAATGTTAATTACTCTGTTAAAATAAGGCAAGATTTTAACATATCATGATAAACTTGTGACCATTATTAATTCATTTTGTCCTTTATCCATCATCAACAGTCTATTCTCTTTTAAATGTCAGAGTGGAACTTTCTATTATCAATTGAAAGATTAATGGGAGTAATTTGGTAAAAGCACCACCTTCTCTGAAAAGGCCACACCTCAACAGATACTCAATATGATGCTGCTGATAATTTTGACTGAAAATCCTGTTACAGGTACAAGTGCAATACAGATTTTTTTTTGTACTAGTACTATGATACTGTTAGCTCCTGAAAACACATTAATTTATCACATATAAGTACAAAAAAAAAAAAAAAGGAATATAGCTTAAATAATAAAATCAGTATTCACCCTAAAATGCAGTAAATGAAAAACTCAAATATCAATTAGTTTCCAAAGTGGCCATCCTAGGTTGTTTTATTTTCATTCATAAAGGGTCATGCCTAACACCTAAGGAGTGTATAAAACCAGTCTCAATGAGGTTTTATCTGAACATTTGTTATAATTTGTATGTAAAAAACATACCTTTAGGATATATAATAAATGTTTACATACTCAAAACATACTGACATATTAAATAAACTGAAATATCACGAGACTTCTTCCTCAATTTTTTCTACACTTATGGGACAGCATAACAGCACTTCCGTGTAATATCCAAATACACTACTATAGATACTGGTGCAGGTATGTTTGATACGGTAACTGTAATACAAGTTTTACAACTTATAATACAAGCTTAGAAAATCAAAAACTTTTCCTAGACCACTGCCAAGAGCATACAACTAAGTAAATCACTTCATTCATGACTTTTGTTCAAAAGAGAAATTCATTCTACTTCTTAATTTCATGGTTTCCTAAAATTACTTTTCCTGCTAGTCTGCATTTAGTTTACAAAGACGTGAAAAATCTGACATTATCCATAGTGCTTTTGTATGCTACAGCTGACTTAGTACAGAGAGATAGCTCTCAATCATTTCAAATTAAGTGGAATATTTCTCATTATAATATCCTAATTTACCTCTTTCGTACCTCTCAAAAGATAATACACCAAGCAATGTATTTGCATTGAGAAGCTGTGTACATTGCTAAATAAGAGCAGTTATTCAGTGCCACACTTAGAAAAGACTTGTTTGGCTTTTTTTTTTCCCTAGTGCTGGAGTTTTCCCTTGCTGAATAAACACATTACGTTTTGTTCTTAACTGCTTCTGCTTGATGTTTTTTGACCAAAGAAAAAGCATGCATAAGAATGTTTCCATCAGGTGATTGTTTTTGACTTTAATCTTCCTGGAGTATAATGACCTGTATAGTGTGACTAAACACTTTGACAAATACCAGATTAGTTTTTATCTCATAACTGAGGAGACCTAAGATGCATGTTGCTGTTCATGTTTTTCTCTTTGCAGTTTGTTGCAAATTTATGATCTATAATTCTGATAACTGGGATATCAGGGAGGAAAGCAGTGCTCATAAACCAAAGTGGGGGAACCTCTGAAATGTGTGACACACAAAGCAAATCAAACCACCAACAAAAAAATACTGTTTCGTGCACACACACACACACACACACACTGCACAGTTCTAAACAACAGTGTGATTCAGCCAAACAATACTTGTCCTCCCTCTCATTAACATTCTCCCAATCACAGGCTTTCTAAAAAGAAGGAAATAATGAGGGTTTGTTTTTTTAAAAAGATCTCATTAATAACGTGCTGACAACAATACTATTCAAATTATTGGCAGAAATATGACTAGCTATTTATTTTTATATTTCCTTGAAAAGCCATTTTTTTTACCTGTAAAATATGACTTCCCAAATGTGATTCAAATACTTCAATGGCAAGGGCACTGGGACTTCTCCTGCGCTGGGCACCTATAACTGAAAAAAAACAACAACCAAAACAGTTATGTTGCAAGGTATATTCATTTCCAATGAACCTCTGATCATACCATCTGACGTTAACTATTTAAAGCTGTTTTGCAATTTATACACCAACATTAATTTCAAATTTGCATTGCATACAGTAAATAACATTTGTATGTAATATTCAGTGATTCAAATTTGAAGGCTAAAAGAATTTTTTTTTTTAAATCCTTTTGTATGTCCAAAAACTCTGAATCCCTATAGAAGATTTTTTTATAGATGGTGATGACAGCATGCAGAATTTACTGGAAAATGCTACTGAGAAAGAGGCTATACATAATGTAAGTGTTGTGAAACGCGGGGATAAGAACTAAATACAACTCAGAAATCAGAAAGACATGAGAGATTTATCTGAATATGTTATTTATCTTATTTGAAACTGAAATGGAGTAAACACAACATTAAAAAGTCAACATTTGTAAATACATCTGAAATATCAAGTTATTGCTGAACATAGGCAAGTACTGTATTTCCCAGATGTCTATGTTAGTTGCAGGAATAGGTACTTGAAACTTCAGCTTCTACATTTAAATTACATAGTTTAACAATAAAAAGTGGGTAATAGGCAGTTATGTTTCAAAGGCAGCAGCGAGTATAAAAAAGGCTGAGAAATCATAAAACTAATACTTTGTTAAAGTCTCTATGACAGCACACAAAGCCAGCAATCAAGTTTGAGTATAATCAAACACAGGCATCTACAGCAAGTTGAGATTTCTTTTTAGATCTAGGCTGTCTTTGCCACATGACCAGAGAAATCTAAAGGATGGAGAAGAGGGCACAGGGCTACAGGGATCTTCCCTTCTTTTCCTGTCTCAGTGACAAAGTCAGGCATACCCATAGCAGAGATAAGACGCAAAGTTCATTCTGTGCCCTTTTAAAGTGTATACAAAACCACTTACATCCAAAGACCCTGATGGTCTAATGTCTCTACATCAACCATCACAGCACCTGTGCATCTTTATACATTGTTCTTTTTATAATGCACGATAAGAAAAAAAAATACCAAGGATCCACTAAAACAAGCAGAATGAACGACAGCCATTACTGAACTGGCTAATTTAACACGAATAAAAACAAAACACAGAGTAACAATTTCTTAGTCTTCTATGACACTGGCTGCCAAAAATTATGTCAGTAAGAAAAGATAAATACCAATTAATGATAGTCATATTGACCTAAAAATGTAGTATCACTCCTTATTGATGCTTCACATAATTTCCTTGCAGGAAATTCTAGAGCTATTTATGCTGGGCAAAAATGTGCTTCATAGCCAATAGCTAATAGATTTAGGCAATAGCTCATAATTAGAAATAGTGGCTGCTGTAGAGCCCCCATTTCCTAAGTCCTCTTTTGTCTGAAATCTAACAAAAAAAAGTTTTCTTCAAGATTTCTGTTTACGCTGCAAATGAAAGTTGGTAATTGACCAATCGCTGTACTTTTTTAACTTCAGTTAGTATAGTGACTGACCAAGTTTCAGGTATTTAGTCTTATATTTTTCTATGCCAGTCTTTCGAGTCTAAATTATTTTGTTTCTCTTTGCATTCTCATCTTTTCTACAGCTGTAGTGATGCCTGCTATAAACAGCAATGCTTATTTCATGAAACCAGGCACAGTCTGAAAATCACTTACGGTCTTCTGTGGCCCCTGGTGCGATAACTGTGCCGACAGCAGAGGGAGCATTAAACTCATTGCCCACGGGAAAGTGGGGGGAGTGATACCCATGTTCCTATAATCCTTGTATGGGTAGGATGAGCTCATTAGCCTTCTGGCACTCATCCTGGGAGAAGGACAACTCTGATTCCAAACTCAGGCAGATGGATATCGTTTAGCCCTGTAAGGCCTTCCATCTAAGAGTAGGACACTCTAATAAAACGCACATCCTAAGGACTTTGCTGCCAGCGTCCAAGCTTGCTAGGCCCTGGCAGATGAACCTTAGGACTAAAGGGTGGGTCCAGCTCTGCGCATGCTGGGTCTCACCTAAAAAAAAATCCATTGCGCAGGCTCGAGGGTGCTATCCGCTATCCTCTTTTTATCAGTGCACTTGTAAAAGGCGCTGATGAGAAGCGTGAATGGGGCCCTCCCTGGATCTTCGTTCGCAAAGCCTAGCCATACAGATGTAGCACAAAGGAATCAAACTTATTTTATTTGATCTCCTAATTTGATTGCCTCATTATTTTACTTAAGCTTTCAACATTTCTTGATGCCTATCCATATCAGAGGAACTACACAATTTTGAGTGTATAAATGCATATCACACTGATACCTTTCACAAAAATGGCGATCTCACAGTCCAATTACAGCACAAGGCCTCTTGTAAGTACTGAATGGATTATTGGCATGTGAGTAGATGAAAGACAGACACAGATGGAAACAACTGGATTAAAAAGCAGGCCACAGTGCTCTTTTATACTAAAATTTCAAAACAAACTATAGATACTGAACTGGCTTCCATCACATGAGCCACAGTCATCTCTAAATCTCTCACACTATGGATGAAACCATGAGCAGCTCACAGAAATCTTGGAATCCAAAGGATTTAGGATTTATATCACAACATGTATAAATCAAAGTAGTTCAACAACCTTCACAGACCTAAAGAAGTGGATACACATCTTTTAAATAAATGTAAATTCTGTTTTAAATGTAGACTCTTTCCAGAAACAAAATACTGCATGCATGAAATAAATGTCTTCTTTTGAGTAACAGAAGCAGGGGAAATTAGGATGTGGAGGAGGATGAAGCATGTGTACCAAACTACAACAGAAGTCCCAAAGGAAGCAAGTTTTAAACTCAGGTTAAATTCTTCTTCCAAGATTCTCCTGCTTCAGTGGTATGAACCAACATATCTAAAACAGGTTTTTTCACATGTGCTCATATTTTGAACTGTCTACATTTAATTGACAAAGTTTAAGGTTTGAATACCAGGATTATTGGAGTAGAGCCTTATGAGGACAGGCTGAGAGAGCTGGGTCTCTTCAGCCTGGAGGAGACTGAGAGGGGACCTCATTCATGTCTACAAATATATTAAGGGTGAATGTCAGGAGGAGAGAGCCAGGCTCTTCTCAATGTCATCCAATGTTAGGAGAAAAGGGAATGGGAGCAAGTTGGACCACAGGAGGTTTAGTATTAACCTGAGGAGAAACTTCTTTACAGTAAGGGTGACAGAGCACTGGAACAGGCTGCCCAGGAGGACTGTGGAGTCTCCTTCTCTGGAGAAATTTAAGAGCCGCCTGGACACATTCCTGTGTGATCTCATCTATGTGATCCTGCTCTGGCAGGGGGGTTGGACTAGATGATCTTTCTAGGTCCCTCCCAACCCCTAACATTCTATGATTCTATGATACTCAGTCATTGTAGTTAATCAAAAAATTGACAGAGCCAATATTTGTACTAAATATTGACTGTTAATAGTGACAAGACAGAAAGATTGTTTTCACACATGCACTTTGCAGTGCTGGAGCAGAGGAATCTGTCTATTAAAATCTTTAACCTTCCATAGCATTGGACTATGAGTATTACTATCCAGACTGACATGTATATTCCTGGCATAAGATGATTCCACAACAAGCTATTAACAAGGAAAAAATTCTAACTGCTCACTGATTACTCTAATTTTCCTCCCTCAGTGACTAATCTGGCTATACAGAAGGTGAAGGAAGAACCACATCCCTTTCAGTGTGTCTTGGGGGCAGTCTAAGCATGTTTAATGCATTCTCAGGAGCATTCACAATTGTGCTAGGAAGAGTGGGAAACTCTGGAAAAGAAAAATGTAGAGTTTCTAACAAAGATTTCCATGCATCATGAAAAGAGAGGATTTCCTCTAAAACTCACTTCTAGGCTATTGGAGCACTGGATGACCCAAGACTGATGTTCACTGTGACTTTCTACTAGTGAAGACAGAGTTCTAATTAAGCAGAAGCAGTATTCATGGATCATCGGGAGTGAAAGCACGTATCACCAGTGCCGTAGTCAGTTTGCCATAAAATACTTTTGTGAGACTTTGCACACCACCTTTTAACACAAATTGCTTTTGTGGAAAGTTTGGTAAAACTCAGACCAAGAGTTTTTAAATTCTGTTGCTCTGCTAATAGTTTGAAAACTAATTTTTAAAAACTATATTGAACTTTTTCATTAACTTGCCTGAACTATTATTTACTTATAAAGGCTTTTTCTCAGCCTCAAAATCCTTATTTTTATATTTAATTTTGCTGTCCTTTCTCAGCAGCACCTTTCTGTATGCTTGGAAGCAGAGGTGGACATAGGGCTATTCCACTACACCCTTTTAGGTAACCTGCTGTCTGAAGAATTACCAAAAATTAAGTGCTCATGTTTCACTTGCTTTTTTTTTAATCTTGAAGAACTTTAATTATGCCTGCCAATGAAGTCAGATTTTGATTAGCAAAGCCTGAGCAGATCTACATAAATGCGAAAGTTTATAAACACCCTTCCAAAAAGAACATTACCCATTTTATTCACAAAACCATATCAGGCATATCGCATAGAACTTTCACACAGAGTTGGCTAATATTTCTCCCCATGAGTATCACAAAATACATGGTCTCCCCTTTCCTATGACAGAATATAAGTAGAGTTGTCTGAATTGTCTCAGATGACTGTATGTGCAAAGCTGTTCACAGCATGAGTGTGGCTATAACCTTTTAAGTATTTTACAAAGCTTAACATTTTTTGTTTCAAATTAGTAAAAAGATCTATAGAAATTACAGTAACATTTCTAATACATTCATCTTGGTTTTAAAGTAGATTCTACATGAAAATATATATTTTGTTATTTCTAGGAACAACCCCAAGTGCTCTTGAAAGAACAATGCAAGTGAATGTAACAATCAGGGTAGATTTACAGGAAGAGGAGAGATGACATCTTAAAATCTTGGGGCTTTCCTATGAGACCTAACAAGCAATTTGGATGTACTTAAAAGCTGTATCTTAGAAAGGACACTAAGAGGCTAAACTGAACAAGAGAAGATGCAAAATTAGGGAAGGACAAAAAGTAACCAACATCAGGCTCAGAAAGTAAGGCCAGTATTTATGTATGGTAGCAACCACAGATTTGGGGTTGTTTTGGGTTGGTTTTGTTGTTGCTCTTATTTTTAAATTCCTATAATTCATATTTAATATCTTGTGATGGATAAGGTTTTTTCTATTGCTTGTTCTTTGCTATCCATTTATGACTGGTTGCAAGTTTTGAAAGAAGTCTCAAGTAAAAGTGAATTCCTCTGCCTAACACGCATGTTGAGGACATAAAGCATAGATGATACGTATTCAAGATCCTGATTCTAAAGTGAGATGAATCATAGGCAACCAGCATGATGTAAGCAGATATGCTGTCCTCTGATTTGTAAAGGGTATCCAAGAAATGAAATGATGTCACCAGTCTACCTCACCATAAGCCATTGTATGATCCAAAATTTAGGTCTCTTATCCACCCTCACAGATGGGAAGAAGAAATAAATCTCAGATGGAGTTGCAACATATGTGGAAAGGTATTTTATCTTGGTTTAGTAAAGCTATGGGAATCATTAACACTATGCCATTACCAACTAAGTATCACAGCAATAAAGTATCAGAACAAATTTGTCACAAAGGACTACATGTAAGATGCATAATGCAATAGATGATAATCAACTTACAAAGCTAACAATGGCATTTCAAATCTATTTTTTGTGTACACGAATGCCTATTATCCTAGATGTCCATCTTACAGTCACTGGTACAGAGCATGTATTCATTACCAGGGAATCCACCGTTGAGAAAGTAAACCAAAACTTTCCATGAATAACTAAATAGTTAAAGAATACACTGGTTAAATAAAATGTTACGCAACAATTATTTTCAATAGTTTATCTATGATGCTTCATCAAAAACTCTAGGAATTGAAAGAATTTTTAATAAAATCTACTTTTCAAATTCAAGTTGCTTAATACTTTTAAATGTTAACAGTTGGTTTTTTTTTTGTTTCAGCAACTTAAAAATTATCAAATTAAAATGTAAAAAAAAGCAGAAAGTACTATATCACTTTTTAATTGGACTAGAATCAATGGATTTTAAGACACACAATGTGTCCTCCTGTTAAAAAAGATTCAAAGTGAACGGAAAAAAGAAACTAGATAAGTGGCTGTCTTAGTGTAAGTTTTCATCTATTTTATGAGCCTGTTCCTTTTCCAATTATTTTCATCTGTTTTACAGGTCTGCTCCTTCCCCCAGGATCTGTTCTTTGAGGTGTGGGGGTAGGGTGAGTGGGAGGAGGAGACAAAATTTCTTAAGTCCTAAACATCTAATTCTTTTCTGAACTTCTTAAAATTAAAACCCCCAAGAATGAAAGTTAAGCACACCTTAAAAATAACTATGAGATTTTTATGTTCCCTTCTTGATAACTCAACTAGCACTGTTTCTTAATTAGCTCTTGTACATTTCAAGAGGGTTTTTTCGGAGATTTTTCTCTTCACTGTGAAGGATGAAGTCTTCGCTGTGCAAGAATTTCCAGTCATCTAAGCAAAGAGAGTTCTCCATCTGTAGCTGGGGGAGGGAGCACTGGCCTTTCTCCCACACTGTAGTAGTTACTATAGGAACTATTGTGCCTCCTTCAAAAGGGCTACAGACAGGGTGATTAAAATTCTTCATGGGAGAACCCCCCCTCTTCTCCTTGACAATGAAATTCTTCAGGGAGAGGGCTAAGCCTCCAGTTCAAGAATGGCAGCACCTGAGGGAGTGATGTGGCAGAGAGAATCACCACTGCTTTAAACTGAAGCACAGGGAAAAAAATACAGGGGCCTGCAATCCTGCATTAATTTTCTTCCCTGCTCATGAAGTAAAGGAACATTGGCCTAAACTCTTGAGAAACAAGAGAAGAAATAACTTCATGAAGCTTCCACCACGTAGAAGACACTGAAGAAAGTGAACAAAAAGAACTACACCACCCATAAAACAATTAAGAGTAAATATTAATATTTACTTTAGTCATCAGCTTCTCTGTAAGGCAGCAAAATGCACTTTGAAATGGAGGGGAGGGACAATTCTTTCTGATACAACTGAATTAGAGCTATCTCCCAGAATCAAACTCACTTTATTCTGGTTATTTTACAAATATTTACAATGTTGCCTATTGCTCCTAAAAAATCTAGGAAGAGAATTTATACAGAATGTAAGAACAGCAATTGTGATCCTAATAAAGATTGCTCATTTATATTGCAATATCACCAATGATACAGTAAGAAGCAGATAACTCCACTTATTCTTCAACTATATGTCAATATTATTAGATGGCAGCAGTCTTAAAGAAGACAGAAAATGGCTTTACATTTTAGTCCAGAGAAGATGAGCCACAAGTAAGGGTCAATGTGAAAAGAAGAACAAAAATGTTTAGAAAGCTGACAAAAAATTAGCTAGGATAACTGAGAAAGTACTGGTGGAGATAGCTGAAGGTAAAAGACACTTTAGATATTACTGTAACTTCAACAAAATTGGATTCAATAATTAAAAGCGAGATAGAAGCTTCCCAGGACATCCAACTGTTTTAAAGAGACGGGAAAATATGTCTACAAAAGTGCGGAAGAGAAAAAGGCAAAGACAAGACAGATTGGTAAGCCAAGGGAGAGGGATGCTAAAAGGTAGCAAAAGTTGAGGTCTTAAAAACATAGGAATATAGCAGTGTTTTAGATCAATGTCCACACTGCAAGATTTGGCCCTACCAGCAGGCAAATTCATAAACATTATTATAGGATGACGAAATTCCTTAAAATCCAGTTACCCCCCAAAACGAGTGATGAGTATGGATTACTTATTCAGATGTAACAGCAAGATGCTCACTGGAGTAATAGTTCTATTGTCTTATTTTTAAACTAGTATTAAAATTCCTCTGGGAAGAAAACTGCTGTCATCCCTTCCAGCTTCAGTGCTACGGAAATGGTTAGTGTCACTGATTCTGTTCTCAGGAGGAGGACAGGGTATTAACATCAAGTCAGAACAGTGTTATATAGTGTCAGACTATACTTGCTGGTAAAACTAAGAGGCCTACATCTGTTGTCTTTTTTTTTTTTTTCCAGTCTGATCCCAAAGGTTCATGTTATGACATTTGTAACATCTGCTACAAATGCGGAGGTAAGTCAGGCACAACCTTATTACTTCCAACCTAACGCTCCATCCATCCACAGGGCTTTTGCATGACACTAGTATGTCAAGGGGACCAAAAGCTGTTCGATCCACATGAAGCAAGGTATATTACATATCTGAGAGTCAAGAAGGAGAAATCTCGCTTTGCCTCCCCTTTTTTTGTTGTCTTAAATCTTGGCAGTGTTATTTCAAAATCTTCTGTGAACAGAACAGGCAAGCTGCTCCTCCTTAGAGCATCAATACAATTGCCTTTTTATGCCTTAGACAGTAGTGTGTTGCAAATGTGCAAGCTGTGATTCACATCCTCCCTGTTTTTACTAACATTGAAATGTATCCAGCTTCCTCCAACTAGACCCTCCTACACAGAGGTCTGCTTTATTGCATAGTCCTCTTTTTCTGCCTTACTTCTCCCCTCTGTTTTACTGGGTTCATTGCATCATTTTATGAACAAACTGAACTTTTTTCAGAGCTTAGTGGAAAAATGCAGCTCTTGACAGACAAAAATATACATATTTCAACTGTGATAACAAAAAGTAAATGAATAAGGAAAACAACTAATAAGAGGCTTGACACTAGCATTCTTTCCATTAGCTTCTCATTACTATTGGTGGAGTAACAGATGTGAAATGTTACTGATACATCCACAGTAGTAGAAGATTTAAATACTTAATTGTTAATAGCCTAAGATACTGTATGCTATGAGGGCTATGCTATTCTTGCCAAGTGTGATTCTAAGGGTAGGCATTTCACAACTGTCTGCACAGGGATCCAATCACCACTGAATTTTCTTAAGAAATACATATAACCTCTTCTAACAGCAAGTGGAACACAATTTTAGAAACTAACAGCTTTAGATGTTACTGAGCTGGGTAATATATTCAACACTCAGTATCAGACACCAAAAAAAAAAAAAGAAGCAAATTTCACATTTGATATAGTAATTTAAATTCATAACAAGGGCTACAGTACACCACATGGCAGCAGAGGAGAAAGAAAGCCTGCACCTGATGATGTCAGTGGTTGAAGGTCTTGGTCACCTGCACCTCTAGCATACTCACTTTTTTCTATCATACTGTCACAGGCTAAGTAAAAGGAAGCCCCCCAGCTAAGAACACTGGAAAAGAACAGACCCCCTTAAGTGAACAATAAAAATTTTAAAATACATCTAAGATTCCTATTGGCAAATGTAGGAGTCACATTCAATGCTGGAATACAAAATCCAGCTATGAAATAACCAGACAATTACTAACAAATGCATCATTACCCTGCAGAAGTAGGTTACATACTGAAACAAATCCAAGTGCACAACTCTTCAGAATTGTTCCTGGTTCTAAGGTCAATTTAGGGCTTTACTGCTTTTACAGATTTGGTTTTATGGCTGGTGCATGGAGGTGACAGATTTGTTTGCATGGTACATGCCTTTTTTTCCTTTCAGTGATGCAATCAGAAAAAGATATAATGAAGATTCACAAATGAAGTCAGGACTGCGTACAAGTCTGAAATCAATCCACATTTTCAGGGAAGAAATCTGTATCAGCTGCCAAAACTGAACCATGTAATTAACTGAGGATTCTGGTAAGAACTAACTGTATCACTAATCAAATATTTTTGCTTGTCTTCCTTCTATCTGTTCATAAGGGACACTGTAAGAAAATGCAACTATCAAGAATCTGGCAATTTCAAAAAATAACTGAAGAAGGTATAATGAGACTACCAAGACCTGCTGTAGTAGAACTGTTAAAAAATTGCTTAAAATTTATTGCATCTGATTCTTAAATTCTCACTAGGAAAAAAGAAAAAAAAAAAAGACGACGACATTTTCACCAAGATATTTTACAATAGCCAAAACAGTATTTCAGAATTGCTGAGGACTGAAAAATGGCCATGCAGAAGCTACACTGGAAATCCCAAACAAAGCAGTCTTCAAGGGAAGTGGTCATTTTTGATCCTCTGTAGTAAAGGGAAAGACTTTCTAGCACTTTGCATTGAATTCTTAATGTTGTTAAAAAAAAAAAAAAAAAAGAGTCTGCTACCATTTTTAACAGTCTGTTTTGGCAGTCTTTAAGGAAACAATCTCTTGGAAATCCAACGACTAGTAAGAAGAATAGTTACATCTTTACTGGAAACAGTGATAGAGTCTTTAGATCTTTGCTGTGGCTAAAATAATTCATACAGTTAATGATGAATGAGGTTGAAAATAAATGAGAAATAGGAAGCTAACATATTTTCTGTTATTACTATTGGCTCCATCACACAACTGGTGTTTCCTCTTTTATATGCGGCAGGATCTTTTTAAACAGTCATGTGAGAAAAGTCCAGTTTCCTTAACTTTTAGAGATGCCTTCCAGAGAACTATAGAAAAGTTTGATCAGAAGACAGAATAGTTATGGAAGTGAGAGCTTAGTAATGAGAAAACAGGAAGCAAATCCTCTACAGCCAAAGAGCTGCATTCATTAGCATCAGGAATTAATTTAGCTCAAGATTCTTTCTGCAGTGAAGGAAAATACTCCTTTTATTTGATTATGTCATAACTAAGATTCACACTTGCTACCTGAATATGTCAAGGCTGTTTCACTGTAACACAAGAAGCATGACATCCACAGTTCAAAATATACCTTGAAAACATTAACCATCAAAGTTCAATGGGTTATTCTAGCCTGATATTTTTGGTATTCTTTAGCAAATGAACTTCAAGGCATCAGAATTCATTTCCCACACAGTACTTGAATCAGACATGGACACAGATGGTTACCTCGACTTTGGGGGCACGGATTTGTTTTGCAAGATAACACTCTAAGTCTTTAAATCAGCTCTTTCTCACTTTCTATGAGCACTCGTAAATATGTCCTTTTTTCTTTTTTTTTTTCTTAAGAGCTTTACAATTTTACTGATAATGTATTGCATTTAGATAGTTTCTCAACAATTACACTTTATTATACACCCACCAAATCTAAGGTGATACATGTATGCATTTGCTATAAAAAAGAATAATTTGCTTTATATAACAGCTCAGTAGTCTGTGAGCTGCAATTTTAGTAAAATTAAGTCCTTGAAGTTTTGTTCATATTTTGTTGCATTCCAACATCACCTTTTAGTTCTTAAACACCCTCTCATACTGCCTCTGTCCAGCTGAAGAACTAGATTTTCACAACTGTGTAATTTGTAACTGAAGCTCATTAAATTAAGCAGGAAAGACTTTTGCTTCAGAGTAAAATACAACATGATACTTAAACTAAAATATAAAAAGAAAGTTGAATGAAGACTGCTCAAACTCAACACAGATTACATTTTTTTTTTTCCCCTCTCATGTCACTCACAACCTTTACAGCCTGCAGAAAAACTAATGAGTAATGCCTGACACTGTTTCTCTATTTTTCTTATTTCTTTTAGTAAACTCCTGGAAGACAGTACGTGTATTCTGACATTTTTAATTATGAATGTACTAGCTTAAGGGCATTTTGAATTATTTTAAATTGCTGTACATTAAACAACATCTTACTCTGTTAATAATACCTGAAAATCTGAGAAATTTACTTGTAACAAATACATCTCCAGTCAACAATGTTGTAAGAGGTCAAGTAAGAAATTTACTATGAATACTGACAAATAAGTCTTTCAATGCAAAGGCTTGGCCTTACAAATGCAATACTATTGTGAGGCATACTCTACTTCTCTCTACAAGTAAGATGGAAAATGCATGAGAAGAATTTATTACTGCACAAAACTGCCCCAACTTTTCCACAAGTATCACTGAAAAATTCAGTTTCAAACTTCTCTTAGAGGAATTCTCAATAGTGAGAAAAGGAGAAATTTGAGGAACGAAAAGATACTTACATAGCTGGAAAAGGAATAGACAGATATTGCTGTGACAGCTTATGGACAGATGTCTTCTGAAAAGAAAGGCTTATTCTGGTGAGTGATGACTTCAGAAAAAACCCCTATGACTTCTTTATACATAAGTGAAAAAGTAAATGGCACAAAGAATAGACTGAAAATCAAAACAATTGTAATAACGGGGAAAAAATTGAAGAATATCAACTGAAAGGAAGAGTTAGGGATAATCTAATCAGAATTTTCAAGGTATGCACTGTTTACCATTCTTCCAAAAGCTGCATGCAACAAAGAAGTGGCCTCCACCTCGGTTATAGCTCAAGGTGCAGCTCCCATGTTGGCTTGTACCTCAGCTCTGCTCTCAAATAGAAACCTCTAGCTCCACTAAGGTGATGTTTTAAGCTCACTAGTTAGTTGATACTTCAGATGACTGTTAGAGTATTGTGGAGCTAACAAGGTAACAGCGACTCAAACCTGTACTCTGATCTGTGTAAACAACACACCTGTGTTGCAAATCTGTTTGTTCTGCAGGGTTCAAACATCACACAGAATCATTGGCACATAACATCTTGAGCTGGGCTAAGGGTATTTTTACGCTGACAATGTAGGCAAATGTAAACTAGTTGCAAATGGGCTAATGTGGCCACCCATAAAGGTCGAGCTGTGCTACAAAAGCCTATGAAACTTTCCCAAGAAGTAAGATAAAATAACTTTAATCTCTGTGTTACCAGGTCTGGGCTGCTTCCAGTCCCTGAGCTAATTTATACTGCCATGTCTACATATTCTGTCTAAAGAAGAATTGTCAATTAATTTTTAATTAATTAATTTGTCAAAAGCTAATGAAGGAAAACACATTGTACAAAAAAATCCTGGAAAGGCCTGAGCACACCCTTTTTCCATCTCATAGTTTCCTCTTTTACAACTACCTCAACTCATCTTTTCTTTCCACACTTTGCTCTTCCCTTAATTTTCCTATTTCACACTAGCTTATTTGTATTGGCAGGTTCAACCACACTTAAGTTCCTTAGGGGAAAGAAGTGCACTACAATCAGAGGACCTAAAGCTGTGTTGTGGGAGGTGAAATGGATCACTTTCTCAGGCATGTGAATCTCCAGAAGGCAATGTAGCTGGGAATGAAAATACTGAACCAGATTTTTATGAAGTTGAAATGGCTGAACAATTTAAATTTACTCACTAAACATTTAGACACACACCCTCCCATCACCAAATGCTATTCCAAAATGCCGTGTCCTGGAGGGAATTAAAAAAAATAAAATAAGAAGAAATCATAGATTTCATTAAAAGCACACTGCAGAGAAGTTACTATTCATTCTACCCAAGTTTCAAGGACTTATTATCAAAGCAGAGGTAGCCTCTTGCCACATTTGTTTATTGATAGTGGAGTTCCAAACCACTGCAACCTACATGTTTCAGGTTAATCACCTATAAAATAATAATTTTTCTGCACTGGGGAAAGTGATGTATTTAAGGTCTTCCTTAAACAGTGCTGGCTAGAAAGGAAAGTGAAGTTACATAAATCCATGCATCACTAGAGAGCTGCAAATCAGATGTCACAATACACTTCATAATGTCAGCTTTTAGATTGTATTTCCTTAGAATCCATATTTTACAAATATAGGGAATATATAGTAACTAATGAAGATAATTTCTCCCACCAATTTTTGACTTTGATTACTATATTGTACTGAACTGTACTGAAAAGAGTTACTGTTCAGGGCCCAACACAAGAATGTGTTTTTTCCTTTTAACTTCTGAGAAAATAATTTTACTAATCAGAAAACAGAACTAGATGTTTTTATGATGCCTATAGCAGCAAAAAGTGCAAATACCATCATCTCTGTATGTCAAAAGGGCAACATGTCATCTTACGAGCTCAAGCTCTCTTCCAAGGGTGATAGTCCACAAACCAGGCATAACACTTAGCTTGTGGACAAAACTGTCCACCAACTTTTTCACAGAATCATAGAACAGTTTGGATTGCCAAGGACCATCAAAGATCATTTAGTCCAAATCTCCTGTCGTTGGCATGACCATCCTTCACTAGATAAAGGTTGCTCAAAGCCTTGACCAAGTTGACTTTGAACACTTTCAATGATGGGACATCCACAGCTTCTCCAGGCAACCTGTTGTCTCACCATCCTTATTGTAAAAAATTTATTTCTTATGCCAAATATAAATCTATTCTCTTTCAGTTTAAAACCATTTCCCCATGTCCCCTTATGGATTTATGCATGTTGGGCACTACAGCTGGGTTTGACCCTAGTATCCTGTAAAAGAAATCCAAGTTAAAGCTTCCAATTCCTCTGTTATTAGTTTCCAGGTTACAACTTGAGCTAGGTGCTAAACAAAACTATTCAGAAAGAATTCAACTAAGCAAACTTTACTGCATAACAGTCCTGTCACTATAGGACTTGGTAAAAAGTCTTCCTCTAAGTAACTATTCTCCAGAACTTTGAGTGAAATGGATCTTTAGTAATGCCCCCAGTATGTCATGTCTTCATCAAAAAATATTTAGATGCTTCACTTTAAATTTAAGCATGTTGGCAAACTTACCACAGCATTTTAAATACTGAAGCTTACAGGGCAAGGAGTATATTTTAAATGGTGTGCAGAGTAAAATCTCTAAATCTCTCCTTTCTCCAAATCATTCCTCCAATCAAGAATGTTCCTACTGGAGAAATGGGATAAGGGATTTTATGACTTTTAAAGTACTTTTGGTCCTAAACCCTTTTATAACGGAGCTATTCAAGAAAGGTGAGTTTTAAGTCTGTGTTTTATATTGCAGTACTGCAAATAATTGTGTTCAATAACTTGTCATAATATAAAATTAGCTAAACTGATACGTTTCAAAGCTCTTAAAAAAACCCTGTTATGAATGAAGTTTAACAGATTGAATGCTCTTTATTTGCATTAGAAGTTAGAACAATGTTGATGGTATTTAGAGTTTCTCAACATGCAGAGATTTATTGCTCCATTCTTTGTCAAATAATAGTTTTCTAGTTAGGAAAAGGAGAGTTGCCATTTCAGTTTAAAACTCAAAAGAAACACAAAACTCCATGAAGCCCCTTAGAATAACATGCCAGAGCGATTCCGAGATTGAAATGCACTAACTCAGATACTCCCAACCACATAATGGCATGGATGTAAAGGTCTAGATAAACAGAGGAAGACCCTGGAAACATCCCCCAAAGCCTTCTGTCCACCCTATTCTGCAAGTATGATTGACTGTGTCATGTTTATTGTTAGCCCATCTGGACAACAGGTGCAGCACTTAATGGCCACAGTGTATTTGATTATTGACTAGTGAATATTTTTTAACTGACACAATGGGCTGCAGACTGACCCTTGGTAACAAACAGACTTCCTACCCATTTCTACATTCAGAACCTCAAAACAAAAGAAAACAGTTCTAAGTTTTTAACCTATCTGGAAGTTTGGTACAGAGCTTCCACATAAAACTCACATCCATCGAATACTTAGCTTAGCAAGCTTCTATCAAGTCTATTAAAAGGAAAAAAAAAAAAAGTGGCATGAATTTCAAGCTTGGAGGCCTCTAATTAACCCACACTTAAAGTTTAAATACAAAACACAGATAAACTGCTGCAGTAAAACCACCAAAGATCCTCCACGCAATTTGTGCCACTGTACCTAAAGCTCAGTGATGCTTATCCCAGGGAGAGTTTTCCACTTAGTCCTCATAGAATTCATTTTGAACTGGTTTCTAATGAGTATATAAAGGATTACTTGGATGTTTTGGTAAAGCTACCCAATAAATTAGTCAATCTGAAATTTTATTAGCCACAAAGCATTACAGTGGTCATATAACTGAGGAACACTGAGGGAATTGAAGGCATATTAGTCATTTATTTAGGCAGATACCAGAGATCAGTACTCAGTACAGGCTGTTAGTTGTTACATTAAGCTAATTGGCTAATAGTTGCAGCAGTTCTTATAAGGTTTTTGTACTGAGAGGTGTGACCCCTTCTTGAACCAATTTATGTAAACCCAGAGGGAGTCCTAAATTTATTCCAGTTCCATGAATGCATGGTCTGGATTAAGAAACCAAAAGCAAAAAGAGTATGCATAAAAAATACTGTGTCAACCAATCACCTAAAATTTACATGCTGTTGGCTTGAAAACTTTCTGTTTAACAAATTATTTGAGATGATAAATGTTTAAAATAAATGTAACAATTTGCTATTAAAAATGTTCATATTTCATCAAGTGCATATTGTGGGGCTATGGGTTTTTCTTCTCAACCCTACCTTTCACTATTTGTCTGCTTGGAAACTTTTATAGATGTGAAATATTTTAAGAAGTTCTTTGGAAATGGCCTGAGGCAATTTCAAACTTAACAGACCCTGTCCCACCAGAGCTCATTACAGTGAATTTTATAACAAAGTACCCTCTACTTAATTTTCAGAGCTTAGCCATGCGTACTAGAAATGCAGTTACATTAAGTGCAATTACTGGTATAATAAAAGCAGTGGAGGGATGTTTAAGACTCAAGAACCAGGAGTAAACAGGGGCTCCATGTTCTTTAACAGTCACTGAAGTGCCAAAGTGCCAGAAGTGTGAAATTTCCTCTGCTGGGAAGGGGAAAAAAAAAAAAAAAAAAGAAGCAGCATGTCCTGTTGGGGAAAAAAAAATAATAAAAAAAATCTTTTGCCCTTCAACAAGCCCACAAAGATAGAGTGGAAAAGGAGAAAAGAAAATATTCCCTCCAGTTATGCTGCTAGCATCCCCCTCTGTCTTTGAGCAGGAGTCCAAAACAATAAACTCATATTCCCACCAGTGAAGAAAACAGGCAAATTCGATTCCATAAAAATTGAGACTAATAGTAAGTGACTCATACAATACACAGAATGATCTGGTTTCATAACTAACAAAGTTTACTGTCAAATGACAGAAAGGAAAAAGAAATATCATTTTTGTGACAGGAAATAATAGCAGCTTCTTATTTAAAATAAAACATCCCACAACACAACTGAGCTATTGACTATAAAAGCTCTGCAACTGCTAAATAGAATTATCTTGATAACTAAACAATCACTCCTGGGAATTAAATGAATTCTCATCTGAAAGTGAAAAAAGAAAAAAATATTTTAAAGACAGAAGACAACTGACCTCTTCTGGCTAATTTCTCCTAGAAGACAACTGAACTATCCTGCAGAAATTGACTAAATGCTACTCTATGAGACTAGTCTCCTTTTTGTTACTAATCTTGAATCTTATTTTCATGTATTTATCTCAACTATTTACACTGGCAGAAAAAGATCTCTGTACTCGTACCTACGAGGAGTTAATTCATACAAGTTGTCCTTTTGATTCACAGAAAGTGGTTTACAACCTGGCTTTATGGTAAAATTTAAAAGCACAATAGGGCTTGATTATCAATGGCCTACAGGTATCAGAGTCATTTATATCACACACGGTGAAGATAAACTTTACATGAGCACTGAAGGTAGAAAAATTTCTGATTTTGTATTTAGTACAAAAATAACAGATTTGTAAAATGTGAAAGAAAAACAGTTTCCAATTTTCAGTGCATAAGTAGTGTCAAATAGAAAAGTAACAAGAAAAGATGAGGCATTTCAATGTATATTCTCCCAGTAAAAGACAAATGAAGTAGATCAGCTTTTATGCTTCCATTTTCTAGTAAAAAGTACACACTATGCATACTTTGGCTGTCTTTGAAGTTGATTTCAGGTTTTAAAGGACACAGAAAAAAACACAAAACAAAACAAAACACACAAAAAAATACTGCTAGCAATATCCAACCTAACTCAAGCTTGAAAATCCCATATATGGACTTAGAAATAATCAGGTATGCAAAAAGACTCAGAAATATGTAGAACAAATTAAACACATGCATTTCTCTTGCTCACAAAGCATATCAGTACATCTATTTCTGATGTATCTGTTATCCAGCACTATCTTCTAAGCTATAGAAACATTTTCAAGATGGCATTGTTTTCTCTTGCCCATTTCCTCTGTTTGCTGAAACTCACACATAGGACTGTGCCTCCACCAATACTCCTGACTTCAGATCTATTTATTTACAGCATTCTGATGCATCTTTCATTTTCCACAGTAATATGATTCCACAACCATCATGAGAAAGTAACATTGTTTACACAGCCTTAAGTAGACCATAGAGAAAAAACCATCATATTATTTCAGCAGATAGTTTAATTTTCATTCATATCTCCTGCTACTCTCTTAAGACCACTCATTAGATATGTATCATTTTATATTGTATTATCACATTCTGTGATGTAATTCTGAAAAATTTTAACTACCACTTAGTAAAACACTACAGTTAAAGATAAAATAACCAAAGTGGTGTGGACAGTGCTGGCATAACAATAATAAAGTCTAAGAAAGGTAAGTGTTAGTGGCACAAATTTCAGCAAAGACTAATTACTAAAACTGAGACAATAGGACTAGAAACTGAAATGTATCTAAATGAAGGAATTACTATCTCTGTCATTAAATCAAGAAACTATGGTTTAGCTTGACTACAGATACATAAAAAGATCACATCTTGCTCTTGCCAGGAAAGTCATAACAACTAACAGAAGCTATTCTCTAGTAAGTGATTTTGTGCTAGCAAACCATTAAAGAAAATGCAAAAATCCAAAGAAATAAATCCTTCAGCAATCTAATTCCTCTTTGTAGATGCCATGGTGCATTTGGAAGACCAACAGAAATCTCAAGATGGAAGGTGTAGTACTTGAAGAACATTACAGGTAGTGACAAATCTACAACCTTGAAAGCCATCAGGAAGGCCAAATAACTCAGTTTCCCTAACCTTTTGGGAAACCTGAACAGCTAAGAGCACTTGCAAGGAAAACAGTATGACTAATTTACCAAGAAAAATTAAACAGGCATGTAGAAACATATTAGCAGAAAGACTGAAGTTTGGCAAGTGTATGAAAAATGAGAAAGACTGTCTTCACTTCTGAAGAAAATTACGGGTAGTTGAAGGGCTTAAATCTTTCAGAGGATGATAAATGTCCAAAGGAGTTTGAAAGTGTCTCATAGAAAGAATTTAAAGAAGAGCACAGGCTGGTACTGGGGTTTTCTATGATTCTATGACTTTACTGAGGAGAAAGAGATAATAGTTATTGTAATCAAGAAGATGGAGAGGATTCCTATACCCTGAAATGGAATCACTGAAATACGACATTCATAAGCTGAAAAGAACTAGATATTTGTAACTACAGATTGGTGACATGTGGAAGAATCTTTTTCCAGCAAGTTGGAGTTTGAGTTGAGTTCATATTTCTGCTTGAGAGCTATGATTCATGCTGGTGGTCTCGGACCAGCTCTCGTCAGACAAGCATATATCAATAACACAATGCTCTTCACTTCTTTCTGCAACAAGGCAAGAGAAATTGTCCAGTTTCTCTCAAACCTACTCATACTTCATCGTCACTTTTGAATATATCTATGAAACAATGAAGAAAGCATGCTAGAACTAAGTATGCTGACTCTGCACATTTTTGCTTGTAAAGCATAGTTAGCCATGAGAAACAGTTGACCTGAACATCCCTTCATAAGAAGTAAAACAAAATAACCCAGGATGAATAAAAGCTGTCAAAGGGCTAAAATGCAAATTGAAAAAATCTATGTCAGTAGGTGTGGATTTCCCAGAAATGGAATGTAGTCTCTCTATCTCTTCTCTCATGTTTTTATCTCCTCCCCATTAGGATTGTTTTGCAAAGTTTGTGTACTCCTGCCCATAGCTGGCAAGGTTCCTGCCTGTTGAAAGAACAGCTGGATTCAAACCTGGATGACATGCTGAATGATTCCTGTAAATTTCCCCCTAAGATCACACCAGAAAAACCCAAACAAACAAAAAAATAAACCCCACACCAAAAGACACAAACCTGATGCCAAACCATTTAAAAAAAAAACTTATTCAGGGAAAGTATGGATTTGATGACTGTGTGGAGCAGCTCACTAGCAGCAAAGATCCTACTCATCCAACTGCAACACAAAATAAATGTACAGATCTTGGCATGGAAAAAAATTCAGGACTGAAACTAAAAATAAAAATCCAGACAAAAGAACAAAACCAGAATGAATGAGAATATGTTCCAAGCTTAACACAGATAATATGATCTCAATATTCTAAATACAATGATGTTCACTACACTGAGCACTGAGAACCAGGTCAGGACAAAGAATAAAATAAAAATGTATTAATCACAATCTCCAAAGGCAGGCCATAAAAGCCATATCACATACACTGAAAAATAATTCATTAAACTATATCCCAGCTGGAAGTAGAGAAAAACAAACAGAATAAAAAGACACTAAGCAGCAGGGAGAAATAAACTTTATGGAACTGTCAAAGCATGAACAATGGGGGGAAAAAAAAAAAAGAAACAATAAATGTGTCTGGTTTATTGGTAAAATAGCCACGTTAGGACAGACATGAGAATTAGATTTAAAGCAAAACCCAAGATATGGAGACAATGCCAAGCTTGAAATATCAAAATTATCCTATTGCAGTTCAGGACATTCAGTACTCGCAAATTGAAGTTTGGCAGTACCTCACAATGAGAGCAAAATCACTAAATGCTAATCATTCACGGAGCATCAGGCACATCTCTTCAGAGTTATGTACTGCAAAATGAACTGAAAGTGAAAATGTCCGCACTTCAGGATTCATCGGTAAAGCAAAAGTACGGATAGTCCTTCTATGGGAAAGGAAGAACACTTCCCCTGCTAAATCATCCCCAGGTTCGATTTAGCAATGAATAGTAGTACTTTGCACAAACACTTCCAAGAGTCCTTTGTAATGTTATGTCCCGGCCCCCCCATGTTTTTTTTTTTTTTCGTTTTGAGGAACAGATGGAGAAGGGAACACTCTGGTAACACGTTCCATTGTACAACAGCATTAAAAATAAGAAGGAATAGTATTCTGTTTAAAGAAATTAATATTAGCGATTTTTGAGTCTGTGTTAGTTAAGTTTAAAAAAATGCCCTCCAGATTTGGTTTCCTCAGTTTTTCTGTAACACAAAAGTTTGATTTACAATAGAGTTCTGCAGGCACAGCTTATATAGGCTTCATCTGGATTTGTGTTTTCTCAGAATAGCTGAAAATGTGGCACAAAGTGTTCAAGCAAAGAGACACCCAAAGCAACTTTGGAAAATTTCAGGCAGACATCTACCAGGTTCTGCTGCAACTGAAGGTCTTTATAAATAGAGATACTAGTGTATGCCTATATGTGTGTGTGTATACACATATATATATAAAATCAATGTACAAATGGTAGTGCATTGTAAAAGATGTCAAGCTTTCTATTTGAACCTCAGTTAATTAAAACTGTTTTATGTACACTGAATACAACAGGAGGAGGATGTTTATTTTCAGATGAGCCAGAGGGATTTAGATGCTCAACTTCCAGTAAAACACAGAGGAAGCCAAGATCCTAGATTGCTTCAGATTCTTTAATGTCACTGTTAGAACATATTAAATCAATTATGTCTGAACATAATTCATCCACCAGTCATTGACATATGACAAAACAGACCATACTCTATGAGTTATTGACTTTACTGAATGAAAGCATGTTTTTTCAATTAAAAAAATGCTGTATATTGCGGATGCAATTTTATGAAAGTTCAGTAAGGATCCATAGTAAATATTCTCACAGAAGACATTACGCATTTGCAAATGTCAAATTCTTGGATGGTAATTTCTTCTCTCCTCCTTTTCCTGCTTTGACACTCTGACTCCCTACACCATGTTATAGGCTAACGACCTGCAAATTATATCTTTATAAAGCAAAACTTTTTCAGCTAGAGGAATGAATAATATTATACTTGACACATCAAAATTCCTTTCCTCCACCCCCCTTTTTATAACTGAAAAAGAGTCAAACTAATTTAAACCAAATCTGATTTTAAAATCCTGCTGATCTGAGACTTTTAAATACCAAGTTTCAGCCTGGAGTGAATTTTTATGGCTATGTTATAAACACCTGAAAAACAGCAGGTGCCATAGTAATATACAGTTTGTGGTTTTATGTGATTTCTGTAGTTTCAAAAGTAGATTCTAGTCGAAGCGAACTTTTTTCTAATTTTAACTTGTTATGGATATTACAGTTCCAACAAAATGCTTACAAGCCAGAGGTAGTTTGGAATGAACACATATGTACTCATTTTATACTTTATAAAATTATCCAATGGATACATTTACAATTCGGCTAAGATAAGTAAATACTTCCGTTAAAATTTCTACAACTGGTGATTGCAAATGAAACTCCTGCCACAGAAAGTTGGTTAAACACCTCTAAGTGGTGTGTGTGTGCTGTCATGCACTTTGTTAGAACACTCAGGTCCATAGTAATTTTGAAAGTCACTCAAGTTGTTTTAAGACAACAATGCAAGTATTATTTCAAAAAGTGACATAAATACTTGTATGCTTTAGCTAAACACGTGTTCTTAATCCTTCAGACTTGAGAGTTGCTCAAGAAAATTAATCCAAATTAACTAAATGTGAGAATGCAAAGTGGATTTGTCAAATTGCATTATACTCTGTTGTCTGGACAATCTCATTCAGATTTAAAATAGATTTGATGCCTTTATACTTTACACTCTTCAGAGGCAGAATAAACAAAAATTAATAAATAAAATTTAATAACCCAAAACAGGAGTTGATAAATGAGTCGATGCCTTTAGAGCATTGTTTGATAGCTTACATACACACACTCAATACAAAATGGCACAACAGTTTCTCTTTAAATGAAAGATAGACCTAACTGCATAACATTTACTGAGGTAAACTTGTACACCTAGACTGTTCTTGCAAAGCCTCTGATGCTCTTGAATGTCTCCAGAGAAGGAGATTCCACAGCTCTCCTGGGCAGCCTGTTCCAGTGCTCTGTCACCCTCACTGTAAAGAAGTTTTTCCTCATGTTAATACTAAACCTCGTGTGGTCCAACTTACTCCCATTCCTTCTTGTCCTAACATTGGATGACTTGTATCAAGGTCTGATTTTTAAGAAGTTAGCACATGGTTTTCTGCTTGCAGTTTCCAGTCACAGATACAGAGACAGTTCACATGCAAATGATCATTACTGCCAGTGGAAATATTTGCACGAAAACTTGCATATGCAAATGAACTAACTTCATGTTCCATCTTTTGCATACCTTGTTGTAAATGGTCATCTTTAGGCTCCAGTCTAGCAAACTTCATAAGTAGAAGCTTTTTTTGATATGGAGCAGGCTCTAGATGGAACTACACATTAATTTACAGCTTAAGCATACGTTTCAGTGGTTTGCAGATTAGCACACTAGTAATACTTCAGTATATTTTAAAGGGATTTAGGAGTAGATTCAAATGGGTATTTGGGGCATCTAAATCCAAGATTCTTGATCCTTGAGAGCTTCATTTAGCTGCCATTGAAACACTTCAATTACCCACATCTCACTTTTTGCTCCACGATTCCACATCAACAGTGCAGCTCAGTGCCCATTTCACATAAAGCCTGTAGAATGGCAGCACTTAGGTTGTGCCTTCTGGAGTAGTCTAGCAATTAATGGCAATCAAAATTTTTAAATTTCTTTTAAAAGAAATTTAAAATAAATATTTAAACCACACACAACCCTAAATGATTGCTCAATAAACTATACAAGTAGTCCTCGAAGAAAAGACTGGAGCCGTGGCTGCTTCTACTAGCAGAGAGCAACATCCAGATCAGAAAGCATCCCTTATAATTTAACATGAATTAATATCTTATCTGTAGCTACTACGTAAAAAATAATCAACTAAGTTATGTATCTACAAAAGATAAAGGATAGTTCTTGACAGCAAAAGACAAGAATTGTTATATAAAGTTTCTAGTTTATATTAGAAGTCGGTTTTTTTTTACCTCACTTATCTTTGGATGGTGTTGCTTACAAATATTAAAATAAATTTTTTAACCAAAACCTGCCTGACCTATTGTGCTTGCTACTCTTGCAATCACAACAAGAAAGTAATTCAAAAAGCTGCAACAATTAGGACTACAAAAGATCCATATATGTTTGAAGTTTACTGGAAAAAAAAAATCCCCCAAAACAGAGACGACCCTCAAATGTGCCCTGCACGTTAAATGCACACATTGATATGTTATTACTTAGGTTCTATATCACTTTTAGTAATAAGCATTCAATAATATTTTTCATAAGCCTATAGAGAACTCATAGCTCACAATCGCTCAGCTCAGACATAGAGTAAGTTTGAATTAGAAAGCAGACTCTGGTAATTCTGCTAAGATTAACCCCTAAATGTTGCTGACCAAACCAGAAAGGCTAGCTTATCATGAAATTATGGACTGTTTTCTCCTCTTTCTTCTCTAATTAATTCCACAGTGGATGCAAAGTAAATGGTTTTATTACAGAATACTACTCTGCATTCTTGCAGTGTTCTTCATCCAGGAATTTCATAGATTACTAGAAAACTAGTTGTGCATAATTAACATATTTTACACATGGATAAACTCAGGTACAAAGAGAGGTCTAAGGCTAATTCTGAAAGATCACAAGTTCCTTAAATTTCCTATGTCTGGGGTTAGACAAAGTCTTGCTGAAAGACAACAGCAGTACCAGGATCAGAGCTCTTCCATTCCCAGCTCTTACGCTTTGTCAACAAATACTCCCAGTCTAAGTTACTCAGTGTCTAGTGATATCCAACAAAATCCCACAACAGCAAAAGACAGCTGTTTGAGTCCAAGACCCCTCCTGAGCCTTCATATTAAATAATCTTGTTATACTGATTTTACTCAAGACGGGGGGGAGGGGGGAGGGGGGAATGGATGGATGAACGTCAGGGACAACCACAAAAATCACAACACAAGGCTCAGCTCTTGCAGTCCATACTAGAATAGCATTGGCAAAGTAGTAAAGATATGAATGACTTGTTCAGCAGTGGTGGAGGAATTAAAGAAAGCAAACAGGTTTGTTTCTTAATTAATATTGACTGCTTTAAGTACATCTGGATGAGTTAAACTGAAACATGCTTACTTCACATTAGAATTACATTAACATCAAATAATTGAGATGACATTAAGCAACACAAACATTAAGACAAAGTGAAAAAACTTACTTAATGGTAAGTACAGGACAGAAACCAAGTAGCAGAGTAATTTGAAATGGAGCCTCTATCTTTGACAGTCACTATCTGTCCTGTCTATGGACTCAGTAAGAAAAACATCACAGTCTTACAAGTTAATTCAAAGTAATTGTCTGATTTCATTTCTTTCTCTCTCTCATTACCCAAATAATTCATTTTCAGTAGAACAAATGTGTACTGTGTAACCTATCCAAGAAGAGACAGGGACTAACAAGTAATTTAGGTCACTAAGCTGCTTAAAACTCCTTCGTCTGTTGCTTTTCTGTCTGATTTATTCTCAGCTGCTTCAATGAAAATGGTCTAAAAGTTATGACAGTTTTAATAAATCTATATTAATTAGAACTGACATAGCATTAAGGTTTTATAACACATTTACAGCATTATATACTTCTGCTACCCTGACAACTTTTTCTTTTTTTTTTTTTTTCCATATAATGAGAATTCTCCAAAATTAATTGAAATGAAACAACCAAATTCATAGCAACATGGTAGCCACGAAAGTGCCCCATAGTGCAATGCAGCAGGAATCATGAAAGGAGCACACAGAAAAAAGAAATTTAATTGATATTCTTGATGGCAAAAAAATCCACTTCTGATCATTATTTGTTTCTACAGACCCTAGTCAACATTTTGGGTTTTATCAGCAAAAAAGCAAATGTCAAGATTTTTACTCTTGCCAACCAACTTCCAACAGCTACTGTGATATAAGTGCTAACAAAATATGCTGTCCTGGAGACAGTTCTTCAAGTCTCAATAAGGTTGCTATGTGATATTATATACACCATACTCTTACCTCTGAGATACAGACATCATTGGAAGTAGTTCCCTGAATCAGTATATACATAATTTTCATTTACCCAATGTTTAACAAGATCAGTCTCACTGAAAAACTACTTTTCTAAGATGCTTTGCCTCTTCCCTAGCTCATTCTGGAAATATCACCAACTGAGCATGGTAATTTCTAGTAACTTAGTTTCTGCTGACATATGAGAAGCAATGGATTTTCTTGATTTTTGATGACTATTCCTAAAACTGTTCTGCCTTTACTGTTTCTAGGTCTAAATAATATTACATTTCTCCTCACATAGTTAAGTGTGTTTACATAGCTACAATAGCTCTAAGAGTAAAAGGAAAGCAAAGTTTGTAGGAAGATGACACTGAACCTGAAAGCATGCTAACTTCTTCTCCCCTGACTTTGTCAGCTGTTGTAAACATGAAGCAACATTGAGACTATTACAATGGCCTTTTCCAGCTTTCTAAGGCAAACTGCAAAATGTTTCATTGACTCTTCTACTTCTTTTACACTTTGCCCACTTGTCGTGTTGTCTGATTTAAGCTTGAATTAATGCAGATTGCCTGAGGGCTTGTACACTATTCATTCTGCATGTATTTCTAAATCCCCTGTGAACTTTATGAGTTTATACTACAGCTATGATGACAATTACTCCTTTGAAAGCCAAAAATTTCTCCTCAATCTGTCTTTTTCCCCTTTCTTCTTTTTGGGATGTTTGGCATCTAAGCGGCAAGAAAGATGAATGCAAAATGGCAAGCTATGCAGCATGGTATCTTGTCCCTGAGAAAAGATTTCCTTCGGAAGTAACAGAATGCATACTGTTATAAATGGTGCCCAACTCAACTGTTATCTTGGCAACTAAGCCCTAATGGAACAGTTTGACCAACTAGTGAGCAGGCACAATGCCATCCAAGCATATGGGCATAAGTACCTGTAGCCAAGTGACCATGCAGGAGAATCAAATATGTTTGCTGAGGGCAGGAATCCCAGTCTGAAACATCCAAACAGTTGTCTATCCTGAGGTTTACATGCTTGTGGTTACAGATATGCGACATAGCTAATCCGGATTTTGGTGAGATTAATTTTAAAATAGAAAAATTAGCTTTCTCGGCACAAAGGGCATTTCAGATCCTAGCTGTATATTGTTATCTTCAAAAAAATATTCCAGATGAATTCCTGCTGGATGTTTTGGAATTAAGCTATCTTGTGAAATATCCAACACTCTTCCCCTGCATACAGTGTTAAAGGAATACAGGACTTTCTTTTGAGAAAGTTAAATAATTTGTTTTACACCTTCAAATGTTACATCCAGAAGTAGTATTTTAATACCACAATTCCATATTACAAAGGAGAGTAATTTCTTTATCAGGGCTAAAGTAGTAATAAAAACCCCCACACTTGTGCCAAGAGGGAAAGAATATACAGTCTTTGTTACAGGGAAAAGTGAGTTTACATGTAACATCTTTCAGGACTCTGCAAATAGCGTAAGCAGCTTTCATGTTCCACTAGGAAACAAACCCACAGAAACACAAAACAGTAGATGTCAGGCTGCTTGCTACAAACTCTTAGAACTATAGTCTGAAAACTATTAGTATGATTTAGAGCAGTATTTTACAAGTTTGGTTAAAAATAAGATCTCAATGTGACTTATACAGGCTTGAATTTGAATTATTATCCTGCAGTGCAAAACACACCCCAGCTCCAAGCCCACACACTTTTCAGCACAGAGGAAGCTACCTTTACCACCTCATCATTTTGAGGAACTAGTAGTATTCTAGTTTCTAACTGTGGTCTGCTAAATCATTGACATGTAAATAGTATTTTCATTTTTCTCACCATATGCCCTTTAAAAGTACGTATTCAGCAAAACATTAAATTTAACTTCATAAAGTGAGCAAATTCTCTATCATTTCTTACATGCACAATTAAAATAACAAAACACAACCAAAATTAAATTTTCTTCAAACTTACCCACAAAAAATAACAGTAAACTCCTATTCTCAAATGTTACTTCTAAATCAAAACCTAGCAGCATATGTTGAAATCACCAAGCATGAGATACGAAGTTTGGATTAAGACCCCAAATTCCCTGAGACTGGACTGGGTAGCATCCAGCTGTTCTAATCCCTCCTTAAATGGTGCAGAACAGAAATAAACTACGTGTGATTTATACAAACAGCATTTACAGAAAACTCAACTGCTTGAGATTCTTGGAAGAATTGTGATCATTTTTTAGAATAGGCTTAAAATGTTAATTTCAGATTATTTTCAAAATTCAACATCAAATGTGGTTCAGATATGTATGGCTAGGCTTCGTNGTGCCTGGTTTCAGGTATGTGGCTACAGTAAAGATTCATCCCTTCTAAATGTGCGTCCATTGCAAAGTAAGTGAAAAATCATCAGAAGTTATGCACAAAGCTATATGAATAATTTTCTTACTTCAGTCTCCAAAAGTGGCAACCCCTGAATATAAAAAATAAAAAGCTATTCCAGTTCAGATAAAAGAAAATTCTTACTTCTCTCTTGAAAAAAATTTTAACTCAGGCTATGAACTGTTCCAAATTCTGGTAGTATCGACTTCTCCTGTTGACACTATTGGACTATGTATAAGAAACTGAACACAGGGAGCAAGGTTTCCCATATCTAGTCAGGTTGTCTTCACTCCCAAGCTAAAAAAAAAATCCCATTTTTAGTCTTGCTTGGTGTCTCAATGACTCTGAAACTATTTCATACAAAACGGAATATCTCCAAAACAAGGATTCTAAGTGAAAGGCCCTTTAAGCTTGCATGCAGGCCACTCACCTGAGAAGAGCAGAAACTCACATGCAAATCCACCCGCTACCTGACGATTTACTTTCAGGGTACTAAAGCAGATCTTTTTAGAGAACTTACAAAAAAATTCTTACAAACATCTTCTCAGCTATTTCTTACCTGTATTGCTTATCACATACACAATTCTGCAAGAAAAGTGGGATAAAATAACAACTGGAGTTATAAATTCCCCTTTTGCTCCTCCAAAAGTACTGTGGAAAATTTCACTAGACACTGAATATCAATAACAGTTATGTGGTAGGGCTGAAAAGCAGTTAGATTTTTTTAATTGCTCTTTAGTTAGCAAGACTAGCAGTTTGTCTCATTAACTAACATAAAAATGGAAATAAGTACAGGAGAACAGAAACAGACATATCTGATGGGTTTGCTAAAGATAACATTTGTTAGACTATTCACAAAATCATATACTTAAACACATGGATTTAAAACTGTCCAGAACTTCTGCAATCCTCTTTGTCTTGCATACACCTTCACCAATTATTCTTACACAATAAATAATGTATATATGGAGTCCTTCATGTTTTACACTACGCTTCATAGGGTAAGAGTCAGTCATAAGTGTATGTAGCTCAAACTGTGAAGCTAGCCTCCCCTGGGAGTCTCCAGCCTCTTCCAAGGGAGGCATAAACAAGCACAGTGAAAATGTGGTATGGGGAGATTTTCTGTCTTTTTCTTTTTTAGTTAGGACTGGGAAAATTCTATACTGAGTATTAGAGATCATTGTTTCATGTTTTTCTGAGTCCTACGTGGAAATGAATCAGAAAGCAAAATAAATTAACAGGCTGCTCCTAGTGTTTGTGAAATCCTATAATAAGAGCAAAGAGGTGAGTTTTAGAAAGATATGAAGACAACACAAATTGAACTTGCTTTCCACCAAACTCTGAAAAGCCAGGAGGAAGGGACTTACATAAGCTAAATACAACAAGGGGTAATGGCTTTAAACTGAAAAGAGGGTAGATTTAGATTAGATATAATGAGGAAGTTCTTCACTATGAGGGTGGTGAGGCACTGAAACAGGTTGCCCAGAAAGGTTGTGGATGGCCCCTCCCTGGAATTGTTTAAGGCCAGGTTGGATGGGATTTTAACCAACATGATCTAGTTAAAGATGTACCTGCCCATGCCAGGGAGATTGGAATTAGATGATCTTTAAGGTCTGTTCCAACACAAATGATTCTATGATTCTATCATTCTAAACAACAGAAGAATCAAGGCTGTATATGGAGTGGAGGAAGACACCTGCAATGTAGAAAGTCTTGCGTGCTATTGCTTTTAAGCGGGTAAGGAATTTTAGATTGAAACTGGGGTCAGATGCCCACTGAAGAGCAAGGAAAATACCAGCTTCAAGAAAAAAAGAGACCGAACACATCCATGGTCTTCAGACTTTCTGATGTTTTGACAGTGGACACTTAAGAATTTCATAAGTCCTAGGAAAAAAGCAGAAAATTGAAGCTATTGTGGAACACCGGTTAGCAGTTCCTTAGGAAGCTAGGCAGAGAAACAACCCCACTCTGCATCAGCTTTCAATTCTATGCAAGGAATATTATTTTTTGTCCGAGTAGTTCTTTATAGCATAAGTTTTGACTACTGCTTAGAGTATACTTCTCTCAAACTCTTACCTTGCAGTAAGAGGAATGCACAAAACACTCAGCTGACAAGAAAGGAAGAAAAAGAATCCAGGAGACAGCCACTCCCTAAATGGGTTCTCCTCAGAGTGGATCAACACAGTCTAATTTGTTGACCTTTTGGCTGCCCTCTACAACTTATTCACCTACTGAGCTTTTCCCTTGAGGTAAGAGGCAATCTTTGACCTTTAGTGTTTCAATGAAAGAAAATTCCTCATCAACACAAATACTGTTTTCTTGGCCATACCTTTATTTAGTATAATTACCCAAAGGATAATAGCTGTATAGTAGAAACTGAAAGCCAGTACATAATAAGGACAGAAATTCCTAGAGCAGACTTGGAAAGGACTTAAAGTTCTCTATGACATATGGGTACATAAGCAGCATAGCAACCCAGTTGTTCTGGGAATACACCTAAAGGTAGCACCATGTTTCTGGAACATAGTGTCTGCTACAACATGGTTCTCCTCTGTTACTCTCCCCTTTATACATGGAAAAAAAGATGGCAGTGATTGGCTATTATTTGTGGTTTAATTTGCCAACAGCAACAGGCTAACTTTATACACTACAGACAAGCAAATCACTTTTGTCTAGTGTACCTGCACTCTCTTTTCTACTACCTGTGTAAATCTGCAAGAGTTCCACACGCCAAGAAAGGTCCTGGGAACTGGTATGTTTTTATACTAATTTCTAAATCCATAACTTCACAACATTTAAGCAAGTGATGTTTGAATAGGAATAATTTGTATTGCAAACTTATTTCTAGTTTGGATCACAATCTATGCAAAAATGCAATGTCTTAATACAAAACCCAAAGGTTTTGTAAACCTGTATAAAGATAACTGTTTTTAAAACTCTGAAAGAATTAAATGTCAGAAGACTTATCATTTTCATTATTATGTACCACAAACATAAAACCTGAGGTGTAAGCCAACTGAATCACACAAAGAATTTGTCAGAAAAGATAGCAAAGCCCTCCAGTTTCATGTCTCAAATCACATCACAAGCTCATATTTATCCCCTCCCAGAACAGTACCATATTTAGTCATGTGACAATATTTTTTAAAATGTCAGATTTAGAATGCCTGGACTGCATGAACTAGTATTCTATGAAACTTCAAATTGTTGGAGGTAGTTTCCCACAAATACTGTGGGACCTGCAGGTGTACAGAACTTGGGGAAAAAAATCTCACTTTACAATTCAGTCACAGTTATTTCCTTCTTCACTTCTTTCCTTGCATCAAGGTGGAAAGGCTTGATGGATGAAAAAGAATGATCACTTAAAGCTTCTCTTAGTAAGAAATCCAGAAACCTATTTTCTACCTACATTTCTCATCCACTGTCTTAAATCCTTACCCCAGATTTGCTTTCAATTCAACTAAAACTATTTTCTCCTTTCCACTTATAACAGTGCGTGTAATATGATGCCCTAACTCTCATTCTCTGTTATTTCCTTCTTTTCTTCATTCCCTTCTGTTTCTCCCCTAGACATGCCACTGGGGCTGGAAGTGTTAGTCATTCTTCTTTGACTTACCACTGGCTAGTGCAGCAGGCTGTGTGGCACTGTACTCCCAGCCAAAGCAGTAACCAGTGCCTTTCTGCATCCCCTCCGTGTTCTTTCCAGTGCCCAACTTGTATACTTTCCTTTTAAGTCAACCCACCACAACATCATCCGAAATTTTATATAAACTTACCTCTTACTGAACTCCTCCTCCAGAACAGACTTCTCTAAGATCATCAGTTGTTTTTTACCAATTACAGAAGAAAGAAAAATATTACCTCCAGCACAGATGTTTCAACTGTAAGCTTCATTATGAATTCTTCTGTTCCTTTACTCCACATTAGCTAGTCTTTGCTCACGTGTCCTTGTCTTTGCCTTCTTTCATATTTCCTATTCACACCCTATACAATTCTACAACCACTGTAACACTATAGCATAATACTAACTAGCATAATATTAACTAATATTAGCAACACTACACTGTTGCTAGTGTAGGCCTATTGACCAGGGTCATTCTATTGATGCCTCATTTCCCAGAAAACAGACACTCAGCAAGAGTGCAGATTTAGGCATCACTATTCAGCATCCTTCTCTGGACACTGACTTCTTGTCAGTTGTCTTCAGGGATGCCTGCATGGGTGTCTGTGTATTTCAGTCCTTGTCCAGTATATAGCTGTACTCAGTCCTAAGATCACAGTAAGCAGATGGAAAGATATTTTCAAGCATGCAAATGATTAAATCTGTACTGTCTTAGAGTACTTATTGTGCAGGAAATGGATCTGACTGTTCTTTGCTTCATCTTGTACTTGAGGTATTTATGAATGCTTAAGTATTCTTATGACAGGAATGATCCATCTTGGGAAAGTAGTTTCACCTGCTCTTAAATACATCACTTCAAGTCCAGAAGTCTAAATCTTGGGGTAAGACTAAGAGCTGCAAGTCTGCATAGAGAAGTTAGCCTTCTAACATGTAGCAACCGTGGCAGCTTTTAAATATTAGATTTTTTGAAAAAATAAAAAATTAAAATTCCCAAGACAGTAAAGATTTGGTCTTTTGTAGCTAATTCATAAGATGCCCAAGAGAAAAATAACAGTTTGCTGATAAATTATCATTTAAGATTATGGCATTAGGTACACTACAGAAATATAGGGAAAGACAGTGAAGTTATGAACTGCAAGTGCAACTATAAAAAAGAACCTCATAATTAAGAATATTCATCTATAACTGAAAATTTTGTTTCTTCCATCACTCAATTACTGATAACTACAGAAATCAGAATCTCTAATATTTCATTAAGTTCTTTATCTGTATGAAATATTATAGCATAACTCAATTTTTAAATGGCAAGAAGAAATTAAAAAAAAACCCTCAGATAAATCAGAAGAGTCTCACACTAATAAAAAAGGGGAGCTTTGAAAACATTGCCTATTCGGACCATCAGATGATACTATTTAGGGTATATTATACTGAAAGGGCAATCTGATAATCACACTAGAAGCAATTTCAAACCATACTACCGCTGAAAAGTCAATTTAACTTTCCAGCTTTATAAGACTTTGTTATTGCTATTGTTAATTATTTCTCATTTAATGGGAAATTGGCAACAAGGTCCCCAACTGTCATTTTAAATCTGCAATAATATCATGTGAAGCTTTTCGTCCTTATTCCCAAATCCTGGATTATCAGAGCTAAATGGCAGCTCCTGCATTACAAAAGCTCAGGGGCAGGTACTGTTACACAAATTGCCAATTCAATTAACAGTGTGTAAATGCTCCACTGGCAGGCTGAGGGAAGGACAGCCATTTTGGCAAGTGTCATTCCTAATTTATCAAACTGTCAAACCTTCCACTCAGGTGCCTGCGGTCACTGTCTGCCTCTTAATGCTAAGTTGTAAAGCTGCAGGAACCATTCTTGTAGCTTGACAAGGCACAATACTCAAAACTGATTTTAAAATCAAATGTACAGTTGTCTTAATTATTCTCAGTATAAATGATGTTTTAATTACAAAATCAGAGTGGGAATATTCAATCAAGATCCAAGATTACACGGATATAAAAGGAGGCGGGTGGATCAAAGCTTGATGCCTAGCCTGTTTTCAGAGGTAGCTAATGCAGTTTTTTGTAATTCAATACTGTTTGTGATTACCTACCTCCCTCGGCTACTGTCCTTTATGGTCTTTAGTCTGACTCTGCTCTTGGTTCTTACCAAATACTGTGTCTGTGTTAATGCCTTTCAGGGGAAAACCCCTGTGGCAGGACTCTACATCAACAGATTGGTTTCATCTCCACAGGCCCTGCTCTCCTTCCTCCCTCAGACATACACAGTCATTTCACTTGGGAATGTTTTTAATAAGTCTTTTCAGAAATAAAAACAGGTTATGAGCATCTTCTGTAGAAAAGCTAAATAGCTTCACATTTTAAAGCTCTTCCTCATTCTTTATTCCTTGAGCTTTTTTTCCTGTGCCGATTGAAGCTGCATACAGAAATTACTGGATATGGAGATCAGAGCCCCTACAGTGAATACATGTACTGTGCAGTACACTAGTGCCTGCAGGATAGTGCCTGAACAGTATCCCCATTATGTACTTTGGGGGTGGGGATGTTTCATCAGTGAATCTATAAATGTTTGCTTTTGAGTTGAATACTCGCTGAGTGTGAGCTGTGGAGTGTTTCACTTAAATCAAGTTTAAATTGATCTCACCTTTTTAAAGCAAAGAAAATAGAAGTAGAAAATAAAATACAGAAAATTGTCCTTTCAGTGTCTTGTGTGATTCCTGTAAAAATGAAGAAAATTCATGGCACAATAGCAGCAAAGAAAGCTCAGATTGGATAAATTGAATCTGTTCTATAATCTGTCTGTGGACATCATGGGCCAGCAGGAGATGCTCCAGAGAAACAAGAAATCCAAGATTAAGCAGTTATGTGATAGATAACACTAGCTATAGTCCTCTATTTACAGGAATTAAGTTGTTAAGTGAAAACCAGTAAGCATGTGTGTCTTCCAAGGCAATCATTTGTTTTGCCTGTTAGCTCATTTGATGTAGGTATTATCATCACAGCATTAGGAATCCAAACACTTTTTGTGTAGGACAGTTGTAGTCTTGGACTCAATACTATCATGTCATGGCAAGCTCCTACGGCTAATTATGCTTTTTTTGAAGGTTGTAATGTATCCAAATAGCAATGCAATTCAATTGTTCTATCACATTTTAGAATGCAGATTAATTATTTTTAGAATTAAGAAATATTCCTACAATGCCTTCAATAGACATGGTTAAAAAGTACTCAATTTACTATTTATAATATTGTTTTTTCATCCAGATGACAATTAGTGTGAATGAAGACAATGCTTTGGAGCACAGGACTACTGGGAGTGAAACACTGATATGTTGAAATAAGAAGGAATTCCATACTTTAGTACAAACCATTTGAACTGAAATTGACTTCTAAAGCTTTTAAGGATTGGCCCTAAATCAAGTCAAAATTGTTTATAAAGCTCTGCTAAATATCTAAGACTATGGACTTCATCCAATGCCCCATGAAAGCATTGGGACCATGTTAAATCCTTTACTTGTCCTATTACAGCCATATCTATAAAGAGATGGATCTCTAACTGGTTCCAACTCATGTGCACCAAGAAAAAGCAGCAGTTTGAGCATCATGAAGCAGATTGCTGCTGTTATTTAAATCACTTTGCGTAATTTCACAAAAGCACACAATTATATCAGATTTTTAGAGTAAATTCTAAGACTAAAAATAGAGAACAGGACTCCAACAAAGCTTTAAAAACACATGGATGCTTTGAAGATCCTAACAGGCAGTAACTTCTGACACTCTTGTGTGAAAATATCTGCACAGATCTTTCTTCAAAAGCAAGTCATCTTTAGCTAATATTATTGTTACACTCCTTACCTTTCTGCTAGTGCTTTTGTGTAAATCTAACTCTTCTGGCATAACACTTCATTCAGGCTGACAGTATGCACACTTCTTTTGAACTTGAAAATGTGAGAAAGAAGAGGCAAGAAAAAAATGTATCTTAAATCAGCAAAATAAAACAGCTGCTCCTAGGGCTATCCATTGTAAACTTTATTATTCCTATAGATTTTTAATAAGAGTAGAGGAAATAACACGTGGTAGTTGAGGAGGAAAGGATGCAGTTCTGCACAAGAAGCATTAACTGACACCTTAATAAATACAAAAGTAAATGACATATTATTAGANAAAGCCTAACCACAACGTAGATGACGATAAAATATGGAGTTCCAGACTGAAATCTGTGAAAGCTATTTCAGTTTGCAAGAACTGAAAAGTATCTGAAAGCAGAAGGCCTTCTTCGAAAGAGAAAAAAAGTTGAACTGTTTTTAAAAAAACTTAAACATCTGCCTAGTCCTCTGTAAATCCTAACCCTGTAGGCCAAAATAAACAGTCTATGAAGGGCAAATAATTCCAAGCAGTTAATTAAAAATAAAACTAAGTGAAAAAAACTGTTAATAGTTTTGTATCTATGAGATTATTCCAAATGAATTTTACTTTCAGAACATCAATTTAGCCAGTGCAGTGATTCAATAAACCATTGCACTAGGGCATTAGCTTGAACTGTGCAAGTAGTTGAATATCAATCCATATTACAATCAAGGGATACAAATGACAAGATTGTTTCTGGATCTGAGTTTCTTTAGTCAAGAATATTTTGCAGAAGATGAGAATGAGTACTTTGAGATATAAATCTGACTGAGATAATAATTCATATGCATTGAATCTCATCTCCATGCATTACATGACTTTACTACTGCCTCAATACCAGCCTTTGTAAGAAGACAATTTACTGTACTGAAAAGCATCTCAGCCGCTGTGGAATGATGTGAATTTCCACATAGAGAAATGTCAGTTAAGGGTGTGGAAACTGTAGATGTTGTGAGACTCCGAATGTAATATAATGCAACTTTGGAAACTGAAATTCAACAGCAATTATTACCCAAGGACCATACTGTTTATATTACCAACTAGCACCAAACAATCCTAACCCAGACAGCATTTTTATATGGCAGTTCTATACTGATGAGTTACCCAAGCTAGTTTTCAAGCTTGAAGGGGTTTGAAAGCAGTCTAACCAAGTACTGTCAAAGAACTCATTGTATGTTCATCTCTAGAAGCAAGCTGAAAGTCCAGTGTAGACATACTTTCTGCCTCTCCCTGGAGTCTGTGTAGGTGGACAAAGGGAAAGCAGCTGAAAGAAACCTGATGGGAACTCTCCACACACCTATGGAAGTTCAAACCCAGTAGCTGTTCAAACAATACATCTTTGGCCTGGTAGTAGCCTTAGAGTGGTATTGACTACAAAGTAGTCCAAGAATATGCTCACAACCCCTATGTGAGAGCATTAAATTTAACTAGATATTTAAATACATGTTTTCTTTAAAGACTGCTGATCCTCCCGGTACACTCTCAGAAGTATCACACACACAGAATCACACAGAATATTCATGGCTGGAAATGACCTCTCAGATCACTGAGTCCAACAAAAAAACCCACAAAAACAAACAAACAAAAACCAAACAAACAAAACCAAACCACACAACCCCTGCCCTCACTAGAGCATGTCCTGGAGCACCACATCTATACCTTTCTTAAACACCTCCAGGGATGGTGACTCAACCACCTCCCTGGGAAGGCCATTCCAGTGCCTCACCACTCTTTCTGTAAAGAATTTATTCCTAATATCCAGTCTAAACCCACCCTGTCTCAACTTCAAACCATTCCCTCTGGTTCTGTCATTAGTTACTAAGGAGAAGAGGCCAACACCCACCTCTCTACAACCTCCTTTCAGGTAGCTGTAGAGGACAATGAGGTCCCCCCTCAGCCTCCTCTTCAAACTAAACATGCCCATCTCCCTCAGTCTCTCCTCATATGGCTTGTCCTCTAAACCCCTCACAAGCTTGGTAGCTTTCCTCNAACTCTCTGGGAATGGCCATTCAGCCAGTTTTTAACCCAGTGAAGAGTACATTTGTCTATACCATGATCAGCCAGTTTCTCCAGGAGAATGCTGTGGGAGACTGTGTCAAAGGCCTAACCAAACTCCAAGTAGACAACATCCACAGCCTTCCCCCCATCCAAAAGGTGAGTCACGTGGTCATAGAAAGAGATCAGGTTGGTTAAGCAAGACCTCCCTTTCATAAACCCAAATCATGCCCAAATAAATACAAATACCAGCATAGCTGCACTTAATAAACTGAACTTGGTGCCTGCAGGTTCTCTGAAAATACACCTTGTGTTTGTGGCAATTTTGGGACTGGCATGGTAGAATACAACACCCACCTTGATATCCTAGGTCCCAACCTTTGCTAACTCAAGGTCATTCAGATTTAAAATTTCCATAGCAGGGAATGGTCAGTAAGAGACCAGACGTAGAACTCCACATTATCTTAGATTATAAAAGTTAGAGATTGACTTAAGCTTTAAATCACCCATGTTAAAATTCCTGCCCTGCAGTTTTTAGTGATAGTTATGTATTGGTTCTTAGTGATAGGCTTTTAGCAAGGGAAACTTTCAATCCACTTTGTGATAGAAATACAATAAATAACTAAATAAAATTCCTGGCTGTGTTATTTAGTACACTTGTTGAATGTCTGAACTAAATGAAAATCTTACTGAATGCATTTCTTATTTTTCAATATGTTTGGGAAAATGATGGCAAAAAAGAGAAAAAGAAAGGCACTAGACAGTAAGATCCGGTGTTCCTCGGTGTTCCCCTACACAGATACAGCTGTCATCACTTTCAAACTGCTGAGAAAGGAGGCCTCACCATCCTGCCCACATTTGGGCTATGCTTCTACCTCCTACCTTATGCCAGCACACACACAGATCTATGCTGTGAGCCATGCTGGGGAGTTAAGGGGGCAGTAATTACTTCTCTGTGTTAATCTTCAGCTGCATTGGTTAGCTGATCCACTAATCATGTCATCACATGCTCACGATGGCACAACAAAAAAGATAAAAATGTGTAACCAGAACAAAGTGAAGAACAAGATCACCCTCTCTAACTGCAGATGCAGTCAGTGGAGTTTGGGTTTTTAGGTAAGAGTTCCCAGTGTCACTGTCTGGGAGTTAGTTGGCTGGATATCTCAGAAGTCCTCTCATCAGAAATAAGAAGGTAGTAAATATTCCAGTATTTTTCAGTGTCAGGCAAAAGTAGAGGACCTAGGAATGGTTTTCATTGTGTTTAACTCCACATTTCAGAGACATATGAAAAGTCTACTGAAACACATGTAGAAGTAATCTCTGAGTTACATGACTTCTACTGGAATAAGATTCCCTACTTTTGCTGCTTAAACTTTATAACCAAATCCCCCGATCTGTCATACTTAGATGAATGGAAGACTCTTCCAGTCCCATCACTATCTTCTCTGCTTTTTCAGGTCCCATACCTGGTTTCCAGTGACAGTTACATGAGGAAGAGCTATAAAACCCTACTGTGATTCTAAAACACACAGAACTGTCTGGAATCAGTGTGATGTCTACAGGAATTTAGCTTATTCTCAGGTGAGGTTGGGATGCTATGTGTTTCACTCCATCCATTTCTGCAGAGGTTTATGCTTAGAATATCCTATAGGATTCACTCTCAGTGTCCATGAAACTGTCCTCCACCCATTTCCTCTTGTGCATTTAGAAAACAGAATTTTGGCCAAGGACTATGATCAACCTGGTCCCAAACTTCTTTTTTTTTTTTCAAATGTATGCTCATTTTCAAATGAAGTTGTAGTTATTTCTCTGCCAGAACAAGAACAGCAACAAGAAGCTATTTGAGTAAAATAACTTGTGGCATTATTGAAAAGGTATCTAACAGTTCTAACCTCCTTTGGCTTTGACAGTAAGCAAAATTAATAATCATGATGCAAGATTTGGCTGGGCTCTGTCTCCAATTTTAATATAACAAAGTGGCAGCATTTTCCCATATGGAGCATAAGGGAAGCCAGTACATAAAACATCATTAACACTTCTTGCTCTTTCTGTACTATCTCGACTTCAAATCCAAAATGCATTTCTCCATTCCTACATCATGACAAAAGCTTAGAGTAGGCAGAGAAGAGAAATGTGCTAAAAAGTGTTGCCAAGAATCAAACCAACTAAAGGTTTAGCATGTTTTATCTAATTGTTGCTTTCCTGTAACCCATCTGCAGTCTCTCCATGTAATCCCAGCCCATGTTCCTTGGAAGTTACTCTGAAATGGCACCTCAGCATCTTCAATGTCTCAAACATAACCTCATTTGAAAAAAGGAAATAACACACAAAATGTATTTAAAAATGTATTCAGGTAATTTGTAGGACAGTAAAAATGGCAACAGGCACAGTCTGAAAATCACTTGGGGTCTCCTGTGGCCCCTGGTGCGATAACTGTGCCAACGGCAGAGGGAGCATTAAACTCATTATCCGCGGTAAAGTGTGGGGAGTGATACCCATGTTCCTATAATCCTTATATGGGTAGGATGAACTCATTAGCCTTCTGGCAGTCATCCTAGGAGAGGGACAACTCTGATTCCAAACCCGGGCAGATAGAGCCCATTTAGCCCTGTAAGGCCTTCCATCTAAGAGAAGGACACTCTAATAAAACCTCTGTCCTAAGGACTTCGCTGTCAGCGTCCAAGCTTGTTAGGTCCTGGCAGATGAACCTTAAGGACTAAAGGGTGGGTCCAGCTCTGTGCATGCTGTGTCTCACCTAAAAAAAAATCCATTGCTCAGGCTCGAGGGTGCTATCCGCTATCCTCTTTTTATCAGTGCGCTTGTAAAAGGCACTGATGAGGAGCGTGGGTGGAGCCCTCCCTGGATCTTCGTTTGCGAAGCCTAGCCATACGACACAAAAATGGCAAACACATGGTTGGTTCAAACATCTGATCAAATACACAATCATGAATTAGACAAATGGCATGGATGCTCTGAAAGAACTGGCTTAATGCAAACTCAGTCAAGCCTTGTCTCAGAAGTCATAAGTTTCAAGCAGTGCTATCTTGGCTGCCTGCATGTCTCACTGATTCACTCCTTTCATTGGCCTCAGCATGAATTTTCATAGAAAAGTTGTGCTCTGTTGTTATGCATTCAATTCAAATTCACCCTGGAATCATGATCTGTGCTATACCTAAAACATAAGTGTCTAGTGCCTTATCCACTTCTCAGAGGCATGGTTCCCTCCCCCTCCCTTTTCACACTGCTGGAAGAAGTTTGCAACAATTTCTAAGAGGTGCTGCAAGATCTTTGGAGTCAACTAGCTTGGCAGGCCAACAGAGAGGAAGCAAGCTAATCTTTGTACCTTCTGCCCACTTCTTGCTTCTGTAAGCAACATCTCTAAACCAATCTTTTACTTACCAAAAAAATCTTTAACCTACCTTTAGCTGAGCAAAGGAAAGAAAAAGTGTTTTTTTTCATACCGGCCTGAATATACTAATGCTAGTCACAACCTAGCCATGAAAGAACAAATTACAGTAACAGATGTCCATATATCACTAAGGTGACTTCCCTCCCTATTTTTATTTTTTATCAAAAATGGTGAGTCTGAGAAGTCAAAACAAAATTAAAAAAAAAAACCAACAACAACCCTGCAGCATCTGTCTCAGCAGAGTTCAAGCTGGCTGACAGTTCCTTACACTGAGAAGCTGAGAATGATGCTATAATTAAAATTTCATGAAAAAGACAAAAACGTATTTTGTTTGGGAGAACTGTTATGAAAGTATGCAGAGAAAACCAGAATATGATAATTTTAGTTTATCCCTGGCCCTGAATTAAATGATTAAACTAAAGAATCCTGTACAAAATTATTGTTAGCAACACCTCATAACTTAATTAATTATGTGTCATCTCTGTAAGGCACAGAAGCAGGTCTTAACCATTCCAAGTAAATGTGTGTCTACTGGCACAACACCACTCTGAGTTCTCACTTGTTTGATGACTGAGGATTAATTCTTCCTGTCCTTATCACAGAATATAAACTTGACCCAATTAAGCAGGAAAAAGTGAATCATCATTCCCAGGACAAAGGAAAAAGACAGTAATGGCACAGTCAGAGGTGCCTTTGGCACCTGTGTTACTTTCCTTTTTATATTTTTTTTTTATAAAATGCATTGCTTTTTACGGAATTTCAGTCAACTCCATGGGAGACAACACCATCCATCTTATTTCATCTTTTAACAAGGATTTGATGAGGTGACACAGGACTGATTCTTAAAAACACATTACCTGTTATGTGAGGCATTGTGTGACAGGGAGAACTATCTTCGTGACAGGCACCTGACAGCAGATTTGTTGATTTCATGGTCACTTCATTTAAAGTAACAACAGGGTGAAATATGCCATCTGATAATCTGTTTGAATGTTGACTGTGAAAAGCACTTAACATTTCTGCCAGCTACTACTACTACTACAGAATCTGTTCTTCAATATGTGCAGTTTTACCAGCCTCTTTAATAATTATAAGTCACGAATTCTTATCCTAGATTAAAGAAAGGGGAAGGAATAAAAATAAAATTAAAAAAAAAAAGACCAAAACAAAAACCAAACAACCAAAACCAAAATCTTTTACAATGTCACCTTAGAAGTATCTGCAAGATGACTGGCTGTTTGCTGTTTGAGGACAACTGCTGCATCTGTATTGCATAGATGACTTTAGGACATATATGTAGCTTTTCTCAGTCCGTTTTCTTCCACATGAAAGCTTATTAATACAGATACTTAAGACCAAACATCTCCCTGTTTAATTTCCTCTAATAGGTAGTGATAACAAAATTACAAGAAAGGGATGAGTCGTTTCAGGAAGGGTTTACACTGAATTCTGATATTATCATTCAGGATGAAATTTTAGTTAAGAAGCTGGTATTATACATGCACAAACATAACATGTATAAGCATGACAGGAATTAAAAAAATTAAGTACCAAAGCTTCATTAGTTCCTTAGATGCATAGCTTATAACACAAGAAACAACAATAACACAGAAACTGATATGCACTTTCTAGGGGCTGAATGCATGAAACTCTTGCTTGTTTCTAAGAAGTTTGGGATAGACACAGATACCTCTAGACTAAGCTGTCAGCATGGAAGTTAGGTCAAAAACTGTCCTTAAGCAGGGCCATTGTCATATAAAAATGCATGGCATGCACAAATTATAAACCCTTAATTCAAGTAGAGCTAAATGAGACAAATTCTAACAAATCAGCCGTGTACCCCTATCATAATTAACATGTACTCACACATTGAACTATCTTGCTGATTTGTGCTAACCTCCATGAAACCTGATGAACAAATACCTTGAATCGGTATGATTTAAGCATTTTAAAACGACATTAAATATGAACCAGAAGCAGGCTGGTTAAAATTTACACTTTCTCTGAAAGATTTTTGACACATTCAGTGCTTGTGAAAGCTGAGGGGATGACGGCCCTAGTCAAATACAGTTGAGTGAGCAGACTGCAAGCATCCCACATTCCACCTCCAGTGCAGTTCAACCGTGACGTGGAGGGACCTGCCTTCTCTTTTACTTCCCTCCCCACACTCACTTTTATTTACTGTCTTGTAAAAATTTTATTAATTAATTCCTGTTGCTGCTTGTTAGGTTTTCTTTTTAGTACTCAATATTTTGCTACACATTTTAACTTAAATTCATGTAGACTTTATATTTAAAAATAAAAATTCTGACAAGTTGACAGGTAGTCTAAGACTATAGTTAGCATCTTATTCCTAATCTATGAAGATGTTATCAGAATAATTTGATGTGGATTTGTTTATCTTTAAATCTTCTTTACTCAGGAAATAACCTCAGGGGTTCAGGGTCCTATCTCCTGTGATCACAGCAATGGCAGCAGAAGCATGTATTTGAAAACTTTAGCATGGATAATAAATATTGCTTTTATAATCAGAACATTCTGATTATTTTTTATGGCACTGCCAACTCCAGTATTTCCTGCTAAACTTGAGCTACATTAGAAATAGCAACCTACAGTTATTTTGTTAAAATAGCTACTTGTCAGTTTGAAATCTAGTCAATTAAAAAGCAAAACAAAACCAAACAAAAAAGCACTGTCAGGTGCTAAATCAACCCCTGAGCCCCACTTGCCAATTTCTGTGGTTCTAAAACCATATGCTCCAATTTTAAGAATGGCTTCTCTCTTTCCTGTCTCTGTGTAAAGCCTTGCAGAAACAAACAAAAAGCAAGGCACAGTGAAACAGTGAAAGCTATCTGAGTAGAAACAGCTTTCAAAAGTGCCTAGGAGAAAAAGTAAAGAAACTAGGAAGACGACATTAAAAAAAAAAAAAAAAAAAGACTTATTTCTTACTCCACTTTGAGTACTCTCTGGAATTACATAAAACTCCATTGGAAGAAAAAAAAAGAGGGGGGGGGCGGCAATACCCAGCTCTGCTATGTCCCTTTAAACAGGCATTAGCTTTGAAGCGTGGAATAAAAAACCCTGTGGTCCAGATCTTGGGGTACATTGTGGCTGCTTTGAGTTGCATCACACACATGTTCTGGGCACAAAGCCAGCATCACTGGCCAAGTAAGGTCACCCACATGCATGGGGATCTTCAGGTGGCACTGAGCCAGCCTCTGCTGCTCCTGTCATATTGCCTTCTTTCCTCAGCCTCCTTTGAGGAAACCCGGACAGGTCTACCCGAAACTGTCCCAAATCTTTGCCTGATGAAACACTCTGGATAATTTCAAGCGCCACAGCAGCATCAGCATCATGCATATACCTCTCCCACCCTTACAAGCGTGTTGTTTCTCAGCTGCTGTGGAAAGTCTAGAGTAAATTAACTTCCCTGACCAAATTGCAATTGCAGCCCTTGTCAAACTCAGTGGGAAAATAATGCAAACTATGTTTACAGCCTTGTTAAGCATAAAGCCATTAGAAGTCATATACCCAATAGGCTTCCCAACAATGACAAGGAAAACCAGCCACCTTTATGAAATACCTGCATTACCTTTCCCAGTGTTAAACTCCTAGTATGGAGTCTCCTATTAGGAGGAACGGTATTTGGTTTTATATTACCAGGTTGTAGAATTCATCACTCTCATCCCTCTGCCATCTGCAGGATATTGAAAATGAAATGAAAACATAAGAGGATTTTTAACGTTAGGGGAACACCTGATGTATGAAGTTATTCAAGCCCCAGGAATGTGTGGCATTGCATATCCACACTGTCACAGCCTTTGTTGAAAAGGATTTCCCTGACCTTTTCTCTAACCAGCAAACAAATAAGCCCTATCTCTCAGCAGGAGAGAGCCACTGCTCCATTAGATCATTAAGCAGTTCTATTCAGACTATCCCAGTCTCCTGTCCTTGGCCCTGAAGAAAGAGTTGGCACTGGTCCAATCACTCAGATAGAAGGAAGGCAAATGTGCTTTCGTACGGTACAGCTTGAAATGTCACAGCAGGATGAAAGTCGTGGAACAGACAGCAGTGAGGAAAAGATGTGGTGCTACATGAGGGGTAGTGTTCCAACAAGGAAAGGCTGGTGTTTCAGTCTGCCAAACAACGTAATGACTCATCCAGGCAGAAAAATATTACCACCATGGGAATATTTGGAACGTCTCAGTCTGAGAGTAATTAGGGACTAAACTACACCGGCATGCTTCAGTGATGAAATGAGAAAATAAGCAATACCTCTGTCAAGTTCTGATTGGCGAGTATTAAATGAATATGGGCTTCTATCATACCTGACCACAAACTAGTAACTTGCAGCAGATTGTCAGAACATAGCAATATTTCCCCTTTCTCGTAAAATACGACAGCACACAAAAAAATAAATGGTGAAGTAAAAAAATGGAAAAATAATGGAAATGTTACAGTTGGCAGTAAGAGTTTTAAGGAAAATCATTACCATGATTATATAATTTAATCCTTGTAACAGGCATTTGCACATAGTGTTTTCAACCTCTAATTACTCTGCCTGCAATGGAATAAAAAAGGGTAAGAAGAGGATGGGCAAAAGCAGCAAATGCTGACAGTTTCATTTTATTAATAACTACTGTATACAAATTACTAAATGAAAAGCACAAATGTTTAATGGATATAGGTAATGGAATTATTGTGCTACTTATCGGTTGTAAAAATGTAAATACTTTGGCAAGACGGACAAATGTTAATTTTTATTCTTTTGTATTTCCAACTTGTGCTCAATTTGTATTCATTAAGCAATGCAAAAGGCCTTTTTTTCTTTATAATTGTAAAGTGACATTATAATTAAATTGTATAACCTCAGCAGCATCTGCAATTTAAAGGATCACTTACAAGCTGGCTGGACAAAGTGCACCACATTAAGCCACAAAACTGAGTTACACATCAATAACCCTTCATTCCAGTGGCTGGGTCAGAACCTCAGCAACATGAAAAAAAAAAAAGAGATTATTCAGAGTAAAAGGGTTTAGAAGGTCAGAAGCAAAACCGCTTACGAGATCAAAATTCCCAGGATTCTTTAAGACTGCATACACCAAAACCTCCTGTAGCACCTGTTTGACTTCTTTCAGCAGGATGGACACTTGTAGTTCAGCTGAACTAAATGCAGCTCCCCAACTTAAAAGGAAGTGCAAATGCAAATTACTTCCCTGCAAAACACGAACAAACCTCTATTACACTGGCTTAATAAACTCTAATAGATGTATAGCTTAATACAATATTCAGCTATTGACATAAACATAAATATAAATTTCAAAGAAAATAACCTACTTTAGTAAAACTACCTGTGCAATAAAAATTAATGAACTCCAAATGATTCTGCACATCTCCACCAAATTGCATTTTCAGGCTCACATCTTCAGGACATGCTGGGTGGTTTGATGCATTCCCACAATTCATCTTCCTGCTAAGCCAATTTTAATTTAAATGCAATTAAAGGCTCAAAATGAACATTATGTATTAGATAAAGCCTTGAATCTGCAGACTATCATAAATACAATTTTCAGAAAAATTAATTACAAGCCATTAGGGTACAAGTCATCTTATTGCAAATGTTGAGTTAAACTGCAGAATCAGTTTGTTCCTTCCATTAAATGTTAAATACTGATTTTAAGCTTTGCTCCAAGTTAATAGCAGAAGGTCAGCATAAAAAAAAAGTTTCTGAAATAATCCTCAGAGATTCTGAAGAATTATCAATCCTCATGAATTGAAAAGAATTATTCTCTTTAAATGCTTTGAAACAATGAGCTTGTGCTTACTTTTGGTCAGCTTAAAATCAAACTCTCCACATTCCTCTTGTGCTTTGAATAGAACAGATTTCTGAAGAAGACAGTGCATAACTGCTTCAAATGAAAAAAACATTATATGTTGCATGATGTTTCTAAGCAGTAGTTGGTAGACACCCACAAACCACCCTAGAGACACCAGCTAAGAGCTTCTTTTCGTTTCCCCCTTGTCGTGAGGTGGAGCCTGAAGATTCAGTACAATCCCACCATTCAAGTAGCAGCTGTGGAAAATGTAATGATTTCTGACTTTTAGATATACTGAAGTTACAACTTCAACTTTTTAGATATCCCTGAGAAGACTCATTAATGTGCCATTAACTCCAAGTAGCCATGATGCAGAACTTATGCAGTCTAACTTGTTCTATATACTTACAGAACAAGTTCTATATACCTGTATACCTATAGATACATAGCACAGCTAAGAGTTTCAAAATGAGAGGAAACAGAAATTGTATATTGCATAACATTGCAAAAAGTTAATGTAGTACTGTACGGAGACAAAGATATAAGCATATTCCTCAGAACTAAAAGCAGTTTTCCCAAGTTCACAACTTCCAAATCTCACTGCTGGGTGTGTTCTTTAACATCATCCCATAGCTACAAAATTCTTCCCGCCAATATTGCCCACAATAGATTCAAAGGAAAACTGTGCTTAATTCCTGTCTACCAAACTGACATATTTTATATACAATATGTCAAAATTATGCATTTTTCATTAACTTCTGTTCTATCATTAAACAGAAAAGCAACGACACGGTTAGTGAAATTCAGCCATTAATCTCATAATAATTGCTTATAAATGTTCATGCTACACTGAAGAGCTGAATGCATCACATGTAGTTGAGAGGGTCAAGGTAACTTTAAAAAAATAAATCTTTATTAAATCAAGGCTTTCTTTTCTGACATTATTCAATTTAGGCATGAATACTGAAACTCATACCTTCATCTTCCGCGCATTTGATTCAACCTAATTTTATCTGCTTGAATATCAAATGTTTCAATATCCACCTATACATCCAGGCCCTTCTCCAGCTGCTAACTACTCCAGCCTTCCAGGGGACTGCATGTGTTTGCATCAATCCATTTATTGTCTTTTGCTCTTCTACCTCTACCCCTAGAGACTAATGTGCTCACTTCAGGATATTAGTAGATAACCTCTGTGCAGTGTGAGTTTAATGAAATATCTGGTCATCAAGCTCGATGAATGTTATTTTGGCAATTGAACTTCATAATTTAAGGACATTAGTATGAAATTCTTTAATTTCAAGGAAAGTGGAAAGTTGTTACATTCCACAGATATTATTAAAAGGCTTTGTATGCCTGAGGATCCTTAAACAGTTATACTTTGAAGAGAGCAAAACTTCTATGAAATAAAATTTATGATACACCTTAACAGTTTCAAAAAAATCTCAGCAATGACAAAGCCCAATGAACACAGAAGACTACTATTTCCCCAGTGAGCTTGTTGCACAGTTCTACTTTTCACTGGCAAACAGTTTCTCTACAGCTGATGAGGTATAACATATTTATAGATACCCAACAGGATCCTTTCCATGATGTGGGTTTCTGACAGCAACATGTAAGAACAGAGACAGACCCTTAACAGTGACACCTACCTACAGCTGGAAAGAGCATAAAAGCTCTTACTCAAAGCCACCACACTGTAGCCTTATTATATGGAGCAAAGAAATAAGTCACAAACTTTCTTCATGAAGATAAAGTTGATATGCACCTAGCACCTCAATTTCTAGAGTAACGGAAAACTTTCAAAATGTTATTTCTGATGGAATACCTTGCAATTTTCATATTTTTATGTACATCATCCTCAATCCCTAACTAATGTTCAGAGTTTTATTCCTGAATATTTATCATATATAGCTTTAAAAACAAGAAATTCGGAAGGTTTATCAGAGTCCACTAACATCACTGGGGGTTTTCTCATTAACTTCAGTGTATTAGGCTTTAACCTGTTAATAAAGCCATCCTTAGACTAATTAGTTTGCATTCATCATCTAAAATATGGAACAGATCCACATCACACGCTCCTCCTTACCCTTTTAACTGCCTAGTATATTCTTGACCAGGTTAAAAACAAAAGCAAAACCACTTACAAGATCTATATTCCCAAGGTTCCTTAGGACTGCATATGTTGAAACCTGCAATAACACATTTGGCTTCATTCAGCAGGGCATATAGTTGTAGCTGGGCTGAACTAACTGCAATTCCCCAAGTTAAAAGGAATAACAAACACAAATTACCTTTCTGCACAACACAAACAACCCCCACCAGGCTAGGTTAACAAATGCTAATGACACTCTGTCTAGGGACAGGGGCTAGTTCTTTTCACCACAAGACTTGTAACTCAAAATCTAGGAACATGGTATCCATCACTGATGATAGAATACACTGTAAGGCATGTACAACAGGAAAAGAGAGAGGAGATGACTGCATTTTCCAGTGAGATGCCTCTAACTCTGCAAGATGAATGCATAGCAACGCTATAGAGGAAGTAAGAGAACATTCCAAATCTAGTACAGTGAATAAAATATACAATGAGCTGTTGTCCAAATTTTCAAACACAATCCCCTTTCACTCTCTCAAGCTTACTGCTGTTTGCCATTAGATTTTTAATTTCCAAATAACTCAGCAACTACACAGGTGGAAAAAGTCAAACTCTGCCAAGCTTGGCTGCCCAGGAAGCTGTTGAAACCATGAGGTTCCCATTCAGAACAAGGTCTTTGTGACAGCATGAGCTCACTCTGAATAGCTGTGTGTTCAGCGATGTGCATGTTAATGAATGCATTGTTCATTGTCATCACAGAATGTTATTCAGGGTTTCACGCAAATGTCAATAAAGGTTATTTTCTTTTTACTTTCTCCCTCCAACCCCTGCAAATTTAAAATACAAGTTACTTGTTTATTTGCCTCATCCTGGTCACTGCTTCTTACCAGCTCTTAGGAAAGTGCTCCAAGGCCAATTCTCTGGCTATTTCTAAATCTCATTTTCATTTGCTGTTTTCAGTATATTAATCAATTTCCACTTCCATTGTACTCTGAATTCAAAACTCAACCCTTTCAATCCACAGAACCCTGCCGAATTCCAGCCCCAGACTGCAGTTTAATCTGCCTTCAGACTCATTTTTCAGCAGTTCTCACTTAAAAGTTATCTTCCTTCACCTTACATGTCATCATCCTTACCTTTCTTTGAAAGGCTGAGAAACATCATCTGAGATGTTACTGATGAACTTTGCTTAACACTGAGTCTTCCCTAAAAAACTTAACCCTGAGCTTCATAAGTTTGTGTTTATACATACAAACTACAGGCACGCACACTCAAAATCATCCTAGCTTTCCAAAAGGCCAAGATGTTTTCCATGTAGTTCTGAGATTAAATATGGAACTGAAGTTCCCTAATTCTACTACTACAAGCTGCAGAACCTCACCTCCAGTGATAAGCTTCTGATCAGAATAATAGTATTTTAAACTTTGTCTAAGATTTGAGAAAACTATAAATATGTTGTATTGCCTGAACAAAAGTATTTCAGAGGCAGTTCTGCCAGAATACTGAATGAGTTTGAAACAGTTGCAGGTTTATTGGATCTTGAAGTTGCAATAGTTTCTTAAAGTTTCTCACAGTAAAAAAGTGTCAATTTCAATCTTGCTAAAATAGCACAATTTTCAAAAATGCTAAAAGATGAACAGTACTGCTTTTTAAGTTTAGGTGTACTGATGCACATGCTTTTATGTGGCATTCTGTGGGGCTGATTTCTTTTAATCTTCTAGAGAAATACTTGTTTCTTGTCTTTTGTGAGCATCCATAAGAAACTATTCCAGTAGGTTCATAAAACTAAATAAAAAAATAAATTTATCCCAAAGTGCTGGAAGTAAACACAAAAAGTCTCAAAACATAAGAAAATGAGCAATGAACAGGTCTTGTTAATCACTCTGTAGATGTAAGCAGGAGTCCAGAAAGGCACTCACTGCTTAGCTCATGCATCTGCCTAAACTCATTTAAAAGTAAGACCTTACTGCACACCTTCTGGGCATGGCCTGAAGCCACTCAGCTGTGTCGGGGCTATTCTAGGATGTTTTACAGGATTATTTTCCATTCAGCAGAGGACTGTTCATATTATTTCCACACAAATACTTATGTTGGCCTACTCACAAGAAAGCTTAAAACCAGTATTTCATAATGGGACACAGTGAACTGACAAACAGAAAAAGATGAAGCAGTCATTTTCTGCTGACCTCTGTTTTGTTGCTAGGATTCCAGATGGCTTCTATTTAGCAAACAGGTTAAATAATGTGACTAATTTTTATTCAATCAAATCTGTAACATTTCTACACCAGAAAGGTCCTATTCACCATTTAAAACATACATTATAAGTATGCATTATACTTCCCTATTAATCGTAAGTAAAGCCTGGTGTTGTCAAGCTCGCCTACTTCCTTTCAGAAACATTGCAACTCAGTAACTTTTCTGTATTGTCGAGAGTTTAAAAAAAAAAAATCCACTTAGGGGATTCTTATACACCAGTAAAGACCACTATGTCCCTTTCCCAACACTGTAAATATCCCATGGACTGTTCAGAGGAATACCCATGAAAAACATAAGAGACAATAGTCTCCAGCAGAGATTATCACTTAAGAGAGGTAATTCTATATGGGAAGAGAAAATATAATGCATTGCTGATGTTAATAACAACCATGGAGAACAGCATTTAGAAAAGTAAACATTGGAAAATACCATTAAAATCATGCAACTCCTGGTACTATACATCAAAGATGTCCTCACTCAGAAGTGGCTAACATGTGACACCAGTGATCTATTCAGCCTTTATTTCAGAAGTTAGTTTCATCCTAGGGCTACCCTCAGCACTAGGGATGCTATTAAAATATTCAGGATGAGAATTCATGTGTAATGCAGAGCTTGAAAGCAATATCCTAAAACCTGTCCAATATGAAGAATTAAAACTGTGATGCTCCCATAAAAGTAGTTGCACTATAACAACAGAGCGTAGGACATGAATGGCTATAAGCTGAAGAAGGGGAAATTTAGACTAGAGATTATGAGGAAGTTTTTTACCCGGAGAGTGGTTAGGCACTGGAACAGGTTGCCCAGAGAGGTTGTGGATACCCCATCCCTGGCAGTGTTCAAGGCCAGGCTGGATGCAGCCCTGGGTGACCTGGTCTAGGGATTGCCATCCCTGCTCAGTGTGGGGAGGTTGGAACTAGATGATCTTTAGGGTCTCTTCCAACCTGGCCATTCTATGATACTGGCATCACATACAGTGACGAAAATTGAGAGTATTTCCAGGAAGATCAAGATTGTTACATGTTAAGCAAATGAGATGTGAACCAGGATAGCTGCAGGTGACAACTGTACTTAGACTCTAGTCGCTTTCCACTTCTGGATGGAATCATAAGAATAATTCAGGTTAGAAGGGACCTCTGAAAGTCAACTAGTCAATCCTTCCTCCAAGTAGGCTCAACATTGATTCAGAGCATTTGACTACTCATAAAATTGACATTAAATCCTACAAGCCACTCGGTAGTAATAGTTTGATACAGTACTTTGAGATAAGCAAGGAAACAAAGCTTTTTGAGTTAAAGAAAGATTACCTAAATTCTTCTTAAATTCTTCTTAAATTACCCTTGATGTACTCAGATAGTTAAAAGATTTCTGTATTTTAGGCAATTTCAAGGCTGAACAGAAGAGTTGAACAAGAAGACTTGTTCTGCTGTTTCGAAACAAAACCGCTTCAGTGCCCACAATTAGCTTCCCCTCCTAGTATTTTATCTTTTCCTTCCTACTCCTTAAGTTTAATTTCTCTGTGATTGGTTAACCTACCCACCTCAGCACTTACATGACTACAGTAACAGTAGCTGATACAGATCAGCTCAGATGAATTTATTCTCATACTTTTATTGAGGAATACAGAAACATTATTGTCCACATTTACAGATGGAGAACAAGACAAGAATAGACTAACAGATCTGTCCAAGGTCATTTGAGAACTAGAAACTAAGTTATATCTCTTCAATGTCAGTCTAATGTTTACACCCTTAAGCAAAAACTCTTCTTTCTAAACAAATTCTGTTCTGTTTTTTTCTTTATATTCATTTCAACAGCATCTTTATCTTTCTATCTTAAGAGTGCAATATGCCCTTTTTCTAGCTTCATTACATCTTTCCTTGCCCATTTGTAAAGATCACCATCCTTTCTTGCCTTTGTTATTGTTTCACTTTCAGCTCCCAAGAACCCAATCTCCTTTCCCCTATTTCTCTAGCATAATTTTCTTTTATGTTTAAGGTTCCATTCTTTCCCTACATCCCATACACAACACTCTGAATCACCTTCTGATAACCTCCTGTCACATTAATTTGTAATTCACAGTAGTATCCAATTCACACTATGGTACCAGTTTGAAAAGCCGTCACTGCTTCAGGCCAGTAAACTTGGGCCAATCTGGAAATGGGCTTACGCTTGAGATCTGCACTTACAGACACTGAATACAACTGGCTCAAACCACTTGGCTCTGTGAACTTGAGACAGTTCAAAGCACACCTTTTAAAAGCTGAACAGATACAGCTGTGAGAGTCCATGGTTTTAGCAGCTTGGCTCACCAGGCACCTGCTTTCTGCCACATCTCCTGTTCAGGTGGACTTCGAGGTAATAGGTCTTTCCTTTATTCTCAAAACAATACGTAGAATATTTTTAAGATAACTCCACCCGTCACCATCACCACCTTAGAGGACCTACTACTCCTACTCGAGTGTCACACAGTCTTACATCTCTTGGCAACTTCACTGACGTAAGTCAGAAAGAAATAACATGTTCTCAAGATCTAGCATGTCAAAGCCTATTAATGGGCTCCAAATGGGTTCCAGTTGTCCTGGAAAAATGTATGGAAAATGACATCTTAACAATTCACCTTCACAGCCCTCGCTCCTGAGACACCCCTGAAGATTCACCAACCTAAGTAACAGAAACGTTATACCATTAAAAGAGAAAAAATTACCCTAGGAAAATGCAAGCAGCAGACAACAGCCACTTCTGATTATTTACTACACTGCACACAGACATGGCACTGCCATTTTTGCCCACCGCATGACAAAGGTCAGCCTCTGGATAGAAACACAACACTACTGAGAGAATAGAGAAATGAGTCCTGGTAAATAAGCAAACCAGAGAAAACAATGGTAATGTGATAGGCAAAAACTTCATAGGACAAGACAAAATCCATCTTCTTTCACTAAAGGCTGTGTTACTAACTAAAACATTGTGGTCTACTGGACCCTCCCAAAATTACAATCCTAAGAACTAACAACTGTCAAAAGTAACTTCCTTCTTTCTCCATGAGACTATCATGTATCCCATAGAGCTGATTCAATACCTTAAGTTTTCCACTCCTAGCACTACGGCAAACTGTATTTCAGAAATACCTGTCCAGACATTCCTACTCAGCCAGCACTCTACACCATCACCTTATACTTCCCCAAGGAAGTAATTATTCCTGCTTTCACAGATGTGCATATAGCTAATCACACTGTCTTAACTCTAACATTCAAGTTGCTGGAGACTACCTGCCAATATGCAAATTGTACCAAAAAAAGTTATTCATGAAACACCATCAAACCATAAGGATGTATCAGATACAGGTCCACTAGATCTCCAAATCACACAGAATCACTATGATTGGAAAAGACCTCCAAGATCATCACGTCCAACTGCCAACCTATCACAAATACGCCACTAAACCATGTCCCTAACTACCACACCTATATGTTTTTTGAACACCTCCAGGGATGGTGACTCCACCACTTCCCTGGGTAGCCTGTTCCAACACTTAACAACTCCTTCTGTGAAGAAATTTTTCCTAATACCCAATCTAAACCTCCTCTGGTGCAACTTGAGGTCTTTTTCTCTTGTCCTCTCACTGGTAACCCAGGAGAAGAAGAGACCAATACCCACCTCGCTCCAACCTCCTTTCAAGTAGTTGTAGAGAGAGATAAAGTCTCCCCTAAGCCTCCTCTTCCTCAGACTAAACAACATTCATTCCCTCAGCAGCTCATTATAAGGCTTAATCCCTAGACCCTTCACCAGCCTCATTGCCCTTCTCTGGACATTCTTCAATGTCTGTATGTCTTTCTTGTAGGGAGGTAACCACTAGACCCCACAGTCCTATTGAATTTCACTTCTCCTAAAGTTCCAAGACTTGTTTTCTCTAGCTCTCAGGGAGCATCAACTTGTCATATACCAGTGTGGCTTTTACACCTGGACCTGTTCAGGTTCTCAGCCAAGTGCAGAACCTGAAGACTACCAACGATTCAGATGATATTCAGAGCCTAAGTAAAATGTTTGTGCCCTTTGACAGCTGATTTTTTTTTTTTTACCCCTGCTTTTTACTATATATATTAAAAAGCATTCTGTTGTCTGTACTCATGCAAGTGAGCTCAGTAGTTCCTAATGGGATTACTATATAAATTACAGGTACTTACATGAACATTTTCAGGAAAATGCCTTGAAATGGAAGGTTTTCAGGAGAAGTGATTTGAATTACTTATTGTGTATTACACTGATATGGCAGCTCGTTTTCATTTTGGTTTACTCTACAACAACTCTTCACCTGAATTTCATAAAAAACACCATTTTCTTTCCCACTTTTAAAAAAATGCTAGGATGTTACTAATTCTTCTGCTTCCCACTCCACTGAGCAATCTGAGAAAGTGCTTTCTGCTGCATCCAAGCTGTTAATGTCTCAATACAACTGAAACAGACAAGTACTGATTTCATAACTCTCTTCTCTTTTGTTCCAGAAACTATTACTACATATAATCAAATGAAATCAATGGGATTTGATTTTTAAGTGATACAAACATTGCTTACTGTGAGGTATTCTGTTTAATATAGAATCAAATACATCTAGAATAGTTCAAGTCCTAAAATTATTATTCTTTTATATATAATAAGGACATCAATCTAGGTTTAATAAAACAGAAGGAATAATTCAGGCTTTTATAGTTGAAGTCCAGTGCACATATAAAGATATACATTTGCAATGCAAGTCTTCACACTGGGAAAGCTAAAACCAATCCAGTGGATGACTTGGATACTAATGAAATAAGAGAAAAAGCAGGAAAAAGCAAACTCTTTTCTGAAAAGATGAAAATTCACAGCTTTTAGATATCTTACAGAGTCTGAAATATGTAAATATCCTGGTGCCCACAACAGGCTTACTCACATGTTTAGAGTTCTTCAGGTGTGCTCATCTAGAACAGCTGGATCAAAAACTAAAAGAGACACACCATAAAGCTTCTTTTCTTATTTGGATCTTAACTTGATTAAAAACTACTTTGAATGCCCCTTCAAAGAACTGAGTAGAGGATTCAAGTCTAATTTCAGTATAACTCACCACAGCAAGTTCCTTTACAAGATGTTTTCACTATATAAGACAAAAATTAATAATGGAAGATTTCTGGTCTATGAAGAAAAGATAACCTGCTTATCACAACTTTCTAGGCTAAATTGCTTTTTGAAATCCTATCTCACCTACCATACAGTATAGAGCATGGGCAACAAGCAGCAGGGCATCTCCAAAGGGATGCAACAGAAGGGTTTGAATCTCTACTACTATTACCATCCATTTTTAAGTTTTTCAGACAGAAATGCTGGGTGAATTTGAACAGGAATGCCATGGTTTTGGCTAACTACCCACATTTGGTAGCTTACAAGCTTCCCTTTGATATTTATTTTTTTTATAGAGCTCTTATATCTGTTTCTAAATAAGCACATTTTTATGGTGTTTAGGTTCATAATAATATTTCCTCAAAATAACTAATGCCTTGTGTGGCAGTGAAAATATTCCTCATAAAACTGTTAGGAGGACTATAGAGATGTCTATTATAACATCCCTAACATAAGATACCCTGATACACCAAACACTCATGCAGCTACCATAATAGCTATCCTTGTTAGAACATTATGAATACTTAATCTGGACTTTTTTTTTAGGTACAGAAATACTATAAATCTTGTAGTAATTAACAAACGGTAAAGAAAAGGCAGAAGCAGATTAAATATATATAATGCATGCATTATTGCACCCACCAGTGACAAAGATTGTCATCTGCATGACGGTTTTACAGAAGTTAAATATATTCTAGGGCTTCAGCCCTAGGTTTGCATAATAACAAAACCCACTTAAATAATTGGGTTAAATACATTGCTTCTTTGCTTCTTAGATATTTAGTAGACAGCCAATAACATCAGTAGCTAGAGAATGCAGGCAAGTCCAATAAAAAGAGTTCTTGCCGAGCACAGTAAAAGGTAGACACATCAAAATAGGTTCTTTTCTCCTCATGCCTGCACTGAGGTTCCTCTGGGTTTATTGCTGTTGTTTGGTTGGTTTGTGTTTTTGTTGGGTTGTTAGGGTAGGTTTTGGGGCATGTGGGGGATGTTATTTGGGTTTTTTGTTCTTTTGTTTGTTTTTTAAGAAAACCTTTGATCATACAGAGTATGTGACAGAGGTTCACTAACCACAAAACATTACAATCAGAACTTGTGTCTTCCTAAAGCTAACAGGAGTACTTCCGTGAAATCTAGTATTACTACTACATCTGCTAAAACTCCTCTTCATGATGGACAGACACCCACTGAATTACTAGGATATTCCCTTACACTGCTTTGGCTTCCTTTCAAGGCAACTCAACACATGTAGTGACCTTGTCTGACTCCAATTCAGAATCTGAATATGAAAGCACTCAAGAGGATGTGGCTGTGATCCTAAAAATACCTCAGTGTTTTGATAGAGATCTGAAAAGACATTCTTTAAATTTTCTTCAGTTTAATAGCAGGTGCTGAGTATCCTCAGTTGCTAAAATACATCCTTGATCCTGCAGCACCATGCAGATGGGTAACACCTTCTGCTGATCCAGTGGTAGGTACACAAGTTTGGAGGTTTGTCCTGTTGCACAGAGTCCAGGATACGACCCCAGGAGATCTCATCACCTTGCAGTCTAACAAAGCTGCACACTCTCCCATGACTTTTCACACTGTCTTTTAATAATTTCATTGTAGAACATAAAATAACAAAATTATATAGCAAACACAAGGGATGTCAATCTACCCATTACAAAGCATGTAAAGACCAACGGTAATTTAAAACTCCATAATTACAATGGCTGCTAGGCTTTTGAGAGAATTCTGCCATATCTGTCTCACAACAGTTCCCTTTCTTGAGCTGTTGCACAAGGAATACTGAGGAAAAGTCACCTGCAAGATCAGAAGGCAATACTTAAAAAATACACCACACGAGAATCTTGGTTGGAACAAAAGACCGTTTGTTCTTTCTTTTAGGAAATGACTATAAACAATCAATCACCAGCATTCTCAAAACAACAGCAACCCTCATATCATTAGTACTTTCCAGCAATTCTTCTATTTCTAAGGTTTGGCTTTGGCTAGCCTATGATTTAGGCTATTACGTTGTTCTTTGGAACAATATTTTTCTTTCTTATAAAAGATAGTTGCTGATAGTCATTATCAGACAGGAATATTCTGAAAATATGAACTCATCATAACCACTGAGGTGGTGATTTCCTCAGTTTGCAAACTGTCTATGTTCAGTTATTAACATCTAGCAACTGAGGGTAAAAGACCACACATATGTTGCATTTTTTATCCTCTGTGCAATTGGCTACTGTATCTGAGAACTTTAAAACTCTCTTTAAGTGTGAAGCATGCTATGGGCTACTTACTTTGAAATGTTAAGCTCCTGATATAATAGGAAAAAAATACAAATACTGTAATAATTCTTACATTTCCCCAAAATATTCATATGTATTCCCCATGATTTTTTTTTCCTTTTTTCATTTTAGGGTTTAATTGGAATAATGACTGGGTTTCCTATTTTTTGTTTAGTTACTGGCCATTCTGTGCTGACAGCTTCCAACACTGAGAGGTCAGAACTGTTTGCAGTCAGGATTTAGTGACTGAGTTGGTTTTATTTATCTCTATGCACATAGTCCTCTCCCAACCCAATTTAAGGAAATAAATTACTATCCATTTCATTTGCTGAAAGAGACATGAGAATAATGGTGTAAGTCTGATAGTGCCACATGTGATGGTGTAAGCTTTGGTATATAAGATACTATTGGCAGAAGCGTGGATAGATGTATTACACATAAATGAAAAAGCAGGCCATCACAAGCAAGATGTAATAAAACTGATACATCACATTTTTTCATGTATTCTTTATATGACACAGTGAACAGAAATACTATTTTTAAAAGTATTAGTTTCCTAGCTTTAAAACATTTTATAGGAACTGCACTGCATACTCTTTAAACTATAAAATTCTTAGCACATGTCCAACACAAACCTCAGAGACAAAGAAGTCTGAAAACCATTTAAACTTAACTGAAAGCTGCCAGAGTAACTTTTAATTTGTAAAAACAGAATATCTTTGAAGTCCAATGTTTAAAGACTTTCCAGAGCTACTCTACATTCTTCCAGAAAGCTGAGTTTCCTTCTCAGCTATAACAATTTCTAGCTTTGATACAGTACTTTTATCCTGTCAAACAGCATGCAATTTTGGCCCTCACCTAAGTGGTTTCTAGCCCTCATCTACGTATCTGATGGGAAGAATGGACTGTTTTCCTGTAGAACATCTGGAATAAAAGAATAAGTTCTAGATGTCTGTAATTTGTAGCATATAAATGTGAAGATACAGGTTCTTCACAATAGCAATTAATAATCTTATCACCAACACTTAATATTAAGCAACTTTGAAGTTTCATGTATTGGCATCACAGAGTGCTGCTGAAGGCAAAACTTGAGTGTTCTTGAGAGAAAGCTTCATTTATTAATCCTGATGTACAAAACTATTCTAGGTTTTGATGTTATATTAGATAAATTGTCAACATTTGATGATTTATCATGATTTAAGGCTACTAATGTTTAAGATGCCATTTCTTATGTCTGTATCTCTAAGATGTTTAATTTTAGGGGAAAAACCTCGAATCTGGTAGTTTATAAGTTTTTAAACTTGTAATATGGTGACTACATATGTTTCTATCTGGTAGCCAACGTCTGTTACTATATTTGATCACAAAATGGCTATATTCTCCCCACACTCCTTTTAATTTTGCCTCTGAAAAATCAGATACAAATACTTTCACCTATCCTTTAGCACAGTCAGTCATTGTCCACATGATTCAGGAATTTTCAATCAGTAGTAACACTAAATAAAGCAAACATCTGAAAATCTTACAAAAAAATTTAGAATCAACACCCAAACATGCTGCTACACCTACATAGGAAATACATAAATCTATTTAGGCTCTTTGAGAGGCTATGAACACAGCTAGAGAGTTTAGACTGTGAAGGAAGAAGGAGGGATCCGTTTGCTTCTGTACTGTTTTGNCGCGAAGCCTAGCCATACATACATACATTTTGGAGTCCGCTTGAATAACCTACCACAACATTATGGTGGATGTTGTAGTGTCATGTTACTGAATCTGGTCTCTGTACTCTCCCCTGCCTACAGGAAGGCTCCTGCACAAGGCACCTGAAACACAGTGGGACCTCTGCAACTGCAGAGGCCCAGGAGCGTAAAGTAGCTCACAAAATCAGAGCTATAATTATTACAATTAATAACATAACCATAACAACAACTAATTAATTAAACTATCAATTCTCCCTTAATGAGAGAGATAAGAGTTGGAATTCATTATGGTCATAACACTTATATTAAACAGTTTTAGCACGTCGTTTTTTGAGACAGATTTGGTTCTGATGGAAAATAAGACACCCAATATTTCATGTTGATCTGGTGTCTAAAACCATTCCAACTGCGCTTAAGAAATGTGTCATCTTTTCACTCCTTTATATCTTCTTATTCCACTCAATGACAAAATAATTGAAGTCATTTGTGATTGATGCTCCATTCTTACACAGTTATTTCTTGGTTGTGTAAATTCCTCCTGATCTGCCTTCTCGTTCTTCCCTAGATGTGTGGATGACTCCTCTCTTTCTCTGTCTCAGAAACTCCTAACATATGGTTCCCACCAAAGCTTAAAAATCGTCTATTTTTGTAACTGCACTGATTGTGACAAAAAGCGAGCAGAGTGCCAGATTACTTGCCAGGCTACACATCGTTTTATTCAAACATTCATACATATCTTTCCGAGAGTTAAATTTCTCACTATAATTTTATAAAGTGTAATTCAATCTCTCCACTCCCTCTTCCTTTTTTGTTTTCCTGTGAAAAATCTTGGTGGCGAATCAAAGCTTAAAGATACACAGTCTACTGGGACCCACTAGGCAGTGGCTGGTGAGAACAATGTGCCTAGTAGGAACAGCAAGAGGTTTTTCCTATCACCTCCCACCAACAAAAATAAAAAAGTGGTGGTTTCCCAGCAATGGTGGGGAGCAAGGAAGGAAGGGGAAGCTCAGATGATATTAACAATTAGTGTATTTTCCAGTGTTCAAAAAAAAACAACAAACTTACCTTTTCAATTTTTTTTTGGTTGGATTTTTTTTGTGTTTGTTTGGTTTTTGGTTGTTTTTTAACCTTGCTTGGTCAAATAAGCTATATATCTTCTCTGAAGAAGTTTTATTATCCTTTTCAAGAGTAAGAAGGGTTACAACTGAGGGGTTTTTTTTAAAAACAAAGAAACAAAAAACCCCCAGTAAACTCAGATGACAGAAAATGCAGTTAATAATTATGGCCTTTTGAGGACAGTTTAGGTATAAATCTGTTCTATACCACAGTGAAGAATCACATGTGTTTTGGGGTTAAGGTGTTTCACAAACTATAGTCTTTTATTTTTGAGTTATCTCTTACATTAATGAAACAACACTCCCTAAAGGGTACAGTTAGGTTTTTTTTTTCATGGAATATATTTTCAAAGCATAGTTTTCACTTTCTTTCTCAATCCTCCTATAAACTGAAACAAGGTTTCCAACTCACCTTCCCTTGTAAAATTTCTCAGGTGCATCCCAAGCCAAAACAGGAATTCATGAAAACATGATCTTCTGAATGGCACAGCTACAGTTCCCTCTTTGGCTCACCATTTGCCAGAAAGCCACATTGCATTGCCAGCACTTCTTTTAGCAATAAATACACTTCAGTGCTAGTTACCATGTAATCTCTTCCACACAGGGGAAAGCAACATTCCTGCTTTACTAATTTGCTAAGCCTCATTAACAGTACATTGTTTGACTGGACTGGCAACACATCCTGATATGCTGCTCACCTTAGACTGGCTCTTTTTTGAAGCTGGGAATAGTAGAAGTGCTGCCTTCTCAACAGTGCTTTCAGTGGAATCCCATCCTCCTCTTATTATGCCTTCTCAGGGTTTCACTTGAACAGATGTGACTCAGTTGTAGGAGGTTACATGCAGTGACAAAAGCCTGAAACTCCTCTTCAGCATGTATAACTAGCATTGGCACCAGGGTGTTAAAAGTGATTTCTTGGCCACCTTCAGTTTTACTACAAAGAGCTTCAGTATAAAAATAAAATCCAACTCACTAAAAATTTCTTTACAAATCGTGATCCTGAAAACTGACAACTTCCACCAATTCTCAACTGAGTAACAACTCTGCAGATTTCTGGCTTAACAATCTGAACCTCTTCTGGAATATTGTAATGCAATATAGATCCCAACAAAAAAAAATAAATTCCCCATCCATATTCAGGCTACTTCCTCCACCTCTTAGCCTCAAAAAATTCACTCCCTAGCATTATCTTTTTCTTCACATGTTCAAAAACCCAAAACACTTAGAAAAAGTCCAGTTGCTCTGTGCTCTTGTCTACGCTCCTGACAAATTTCTGCCTCACAAAGTTTGGGGCTTGGCAAATGTCATTTCTCTAACAGGAACAGATTGGAAGCTGGGGGAGGGATTCCCACTTCTCATGCTAAGCTTTTCCTACTCTTTCTGAAGGACTTGCACACAACTCTATACCAATTAGCATTATCACACCTACAGAAAACTAGAATATATCCTTTACTTAAAACTATTGTTTACAGTTGCAAGGAAATGAGTTTTAGTTTTTAATGATACAAAGCATTGCAGTTCATTGCTTTACAGAAACTGTCTTTATAGAAGTATAGAATCATAGAACAGTTACAGCTGGAAGAGACCTTGGAGATCATCAAGTCCAGCCTTTGTCCCAGCCCTATCAACCTGTTAAATGATGCCCCCCAATGCAACATCCACCCTTCTCTTTAACACCTCCANCAGCCACTCCTCCCCAAGCCTGTATTGCTGCTTGGGGTTGTTATGGCCTATACTAGTACTCCATATTTTCTCTTGATTCGTGAATGTTTTGATTGAAAAACATGCCTCTTTGTAACACATTCATGCTTGCAGTCAAATGATCTTCCTACATTTTAAGAGAGATGTCACTGTTATTTCTATATCTTTTCTGAGAGAAGGCAAGTGATTTATAAATATTTTCCATTTCACTACACATTGCACAAATCACTGAACTGAGCTGTACTTCAGCAGTTTGTCTGCTCAGCCTCCCTGTGGTTTGGGATCTGGCAAAAGGTTCCTTTCTCTCAGGTCAGTTTTTGGGCTTATCAGATGGAAAGTCTTGAGGTGGGTTAACTCTGAGATTTCTTTCCAGCTTTATTTTTCTGTTTTAAAGTAAGTCAACTCCCAGTACTGTTGTGTGATAGCAGGAAAGTCTAATATAAAAAAGCTTTCTTGTAACTTTGGGGTAGGCATTTTGTTGGAAGAAGCAAACCAGCATTATACTTTGAGTTATTATTCTCTCTCTCTCCCTCTCTCTGCACTAACATACAGTCCTTCCTGTGTGGCTGCCTACTAGATATTCAAATCAGTACTTACTTCTCTTGGTTGAGAGTGAATGCAATGAATCCAAAGCAATCACACACTCCCCTTCTACAGGAGAAACAAACCAGGGAAACCTGAATTTGGGAACAGCTTGGGCACTTGTGCAACAACAATTTCTTGATCCATCTTCTCACACATAGATATTGGGTAGAGAAAATGGTTCTTTCCCCTTTTGGTGTCGGGGAGGCTATTGTATATGGTTTCCAGGTAGTTAGGTCTAGGGCATCATCTTCTACTGCCTATAGGTATTACAGCAAGGAGAGTCCATGAGGCTGGATGGGGCTCTCTCACTGTTTCCATGTTTGCATCAACTGCACATTCACTTCCAAGCTCTTCTTCTGTATTCAGAGGCAACCCCTTGTTGCAAGACCACTCTGTTTAGGTTCCTGGTTAATAGCTCCTGAACTTAGCTATCATTTTCCTAAGCAGCCTGTTCCCTGCATAATATTATCTAACAAATCCATTTATGCTTGCAACTAAAGTAAACTTGAAATGCTACTGCCTTTTCCCTCCAGATACAATTTGTAAACTTTACCTTCAAAGTATTGTACTGCTGTAAGTCCTTTGTCTGGTTTTCTGTTTGTTTGTTTTTGTTTTTAATTGGTTCTGTCTGTCTACCATGAGAAGTCACTGACTCAGACTCTCTGTGCTGCTTTGGTAAAGAATGATGGATTTTCACATATTAAACTGAAGTGAATTCAGCTTCCATTCTGCTTTTCTTCTTACACTGCAATCACTGTTTAGTCCCACACATTCCCATGGATGGTTTACCCAGATGAGATGACAAGTACTTAATTGCTTGCTTCTGCTTTTACCTTTTTTTTTTCCATTGGCATCTTATTGTTAATACTGCTTTTACAAAATCATATTCTCACCTTATCTTGTCAGCCTTCATTGTCTTTATTACTTTCTGCATCATAATCTAACTATGTTTCATTTACAGATCTCTCAGATTCATTTATCATCCTTTCTCCTCTAGCTTCGGTACCTACAACCTAAGATTCCTGATCATTAAACATCCATCTCACATAAACTTCCCTTTAAACTTTCCCTGGTTTACAAACATACATGTCGTCACCTGACAACCACCACCTAACCTAGGTGATTCATTATATAATGTTTGGTATTTCACAGAAAATCAACTTCTAGGAGGAGAGAAATCTGCCTGGTGCTTCAAAAGACATTCCTTCTTCAGCATGTGAAACATCTTATGATCAGTTCCTGCAGGCAAATAAAGGTAATCACAAAAAGATAGGCTACAAATATTCTTGAACAAGCTATGCCCATACAGACTTCTGTATCACCTGTTTGGCCCAATTAATATTTTACTTCATGAGAAACCCCATTCATTTCAGTAGTGTTACCTGCATATTTCAATACATTTTAATAACAGTAAATGGATATATATATATATTGCTGACAACTCAGTAGTATTCAGTTATTTGTAAGAGTTTTGCCAAAGGCAACTTTGAAAAGCAAGCTATTGTCAACAGACTTAACCTTGTCAGAGAAGGGCTCGCATGCTCACTAAAAAATTGCAAAGGTCTGCAAATCATAATATCCAAAGTAGAAAGACAATGGATTCTGAAACCTTACATTTTCTGCCTATGTTTCTGTGTTGTGCCATGCAAATAGCAAGACTGCACTTTTCTGCTCCTATGTGTATAAACTGGAATAGTACTATACCTGGTTTGGTTGTTTTGCTAGGAGCTTCCTTTACAGTATGCAAGTGATATAAATGTAGCAGATAGTAGAGCTAGGAACCTTCTTTCCCAGAAGTCACTGTCCAACAAACCTTGGTCAGTTCCATCCTATATCACTCCCTTGCAGTGACACAAGAACAGAAGAAACTCATGCCTTCCTTTCTCTCTTCCTCCTGGACATCTCCAGTGTCATAGTACAGGGAAAAAGACACCACCCCATTCCTTTTCAGGATACACTGATAATATCTGATAGTGAGAAAAGTGAAAAATAAGGATTTTAAACTCTGGATATTTGACCAAATCAATCCTAAAGAAAACCACTGCTGCTCTTAAAACATGTACATAATGTATTTATAGCAGAGAGTAAAAATATTATTTCAAAATTGTGTTTCCCTGTGTTATTACAAAATGACAATATTGTTTTTAACCCATTTCCTGTAACCAGACTGACAGAATTACAGGTTGACATTACTGTGAAATTTTATGATGTATTATGTTAAGTGTGGCAGTTTGATTAGCCTTGATTGACAGCTAGTTCCTGCACAGAAATTTAAATATTGCAGGAATATAAAAAGACTGAATAGTGTGTTGTCTCCATCATTAGTATAAATATACAGAGTAGCTACAAGTAACAAGAAATATGTAACAACAGAGGAAGTAGTAATAAGACTACATATACCATTAAAATAATTAGGGTGTTATTACTGTATTGATCTTTTATATTTTCTCTCACCTAAACCACTCCATGTTCTACAATTTTTTTAAATGCACACTGACAAACAAGTTTGAAAAAAAAATAAAAAAAAGAAAGACAAGATCTTTCATTCTGTAGGCATCCTGTTCCTAGATATGTACTACCATGGCTGAGGGACTAAATTTTAAAATCTCAGCACAGTGGCTGCATCTGAGCTACCATATCATAATAATGCTTCTTTCCTACAGCATCCTCACCTGTTCACTAAACAGAAGTTGAGATTCTTTCAGACTATAAAACAGGAGGCTAGGATGTCTAGTGAATTAAGCATAGAAGCTGTGTGTTCCCCCTCTGACTGGAGTTTGATTCCACTTTAATATGGGATGCAACTAGATGTTCTGTGCTCACCCTGTAGATTACATGAATTCAGATCACAAAGCTGCTGCATGTTACAAGCAACAAACAGATATCACTCCTAGAAACTGCTCTGCACTTGTACAGAAACAGAGGAATTCAGGAAAGTGCGCGATGGGAACCTGGACTTTCTTAAGAACAAAAATTTCTTTGAAACAAACTCATAGGTGTTCAGTGATTTTTTTTTTTTCACTTTGTTAAATGTCTTAGAAAACAAGGGATAAAGAGTAGGAAGGATGTCCTTGTTTACTGAGTTTGGCAATCTATTTGCATAAACCATATCTTTTCATAAACATATTGGTTGCCCTCTGAAAAGGGCTTAATATTTTGCCCCTTTTGCTGTAGCTCTTTCAGGTCCTAATTACTTTAGCAGCTGGGTATCTTCCATTCTACTTCCAGCTTAAATGTATTTGTGGACAGTTAATACCAAACTTCTTGGAACCACATGATCCCCAAAATTAAAACATTTCCTGGCATTCTCAGCACCTCATGGAGTGTAATTATATCACCTCATAGCCTTCTTTTTGCTAGTTACATCCAATTTCCACACAAATTTATCCAAAATTCCAGATATTCCTTTTCCTTGTCCCCAGACAAACAAGTCACTCTCCTGATTATGCTCAAACCCTTCAGCTACATCTCTCACACTTTGAGTTCCCCTTTTCTCATCACAGGAGACTCTGTGTCCAGCCCAACAGGGGCAATGTAAATGTAAAGTACTGCATCTGGGAAAGAACAACCCCANCCCAGGAGGGCTGTGGGGTCTCCTTCTCTGGAGACATTCAAGAGCCGCCTGGACGCATTCCTGTGTGATCTCATCTAGGTGATCCTGCTCTGGCAGGGGGGTTGGACTAGATGATCTTTCTAGGTCCCTTCCAACCCCTGACATACTGTGATACTGTAATTCCTCCTTGCAAATAGTGGAGTACCTCCACACCAGAACTCTATAACCCCCAGTAAAACCTTTCTATGTCTCACTTCCCTTCTGTAGTGAGCATAAATGGCATATATGCTTGCACTAAGCTTGCTAGGACATAACCTGTAGGCAGAACTTTGGAGCAAGATGACAACAGACCTTGCCTGGGGCACCACCAGGACCAGTCACTGGTCCCTTGAATTTCTTATGATTTCATATAAACCACTCCCTTCTACAGCTCTACCAACACCATCCAATCCTCACTGGTAACAGCACTCTAGCCTTAGGATTACATTTTCACATTGCATTGCAGTGGCGCCTTTTAGGCTCTTTAAGATCAATTTCTCTGTTTCATTCATTCCTATCTATTGGATTCCTTCCTTTAAGAGAATTTAGTACTACTAGTCCCCAGGTGCATCATTTTGCACTTTCTGCTATGCAATTTCATTCCATTTCTGTTACTCTGGTTCTCAAAACTATTCAGCCGTGACTGCTTCTTTCTCTTAGATTTGTGTCACTGGTCAACTTCTCTCAGATCTTGTGAAGTTCCTCAAATTCTTGTCTCCTATTATAAAGCTCCCTCTTGCTGCCATCTCACTGAGTTTAGTTTCTTACCCATACCATGAACTTGCAATTCTTATGCTGTCATCTATACTTTCTGGTTCAATAAATAATTTCTGATACAGCACTACAGCAAATTAAGCTCCAGAAGGGCTATTAGCACTTTTCCCCCAAAAATAAATATCTAGTCAGAAAGATACCAGGCTAATCTTGCATGATTTTCCTTTTCTATTTTCTTTTTTCTTTATTTTTAATTAAAATTTAATTTCAAAATTGTTCAGCCAGGAGAAAAAAAGTAAAGCTTCACCTAATAGAGCTAAAGTCATTAGATCCATATAGACAAACCCTTTTGGTCACTGTAATAACATCTTGAGCTCAGGCACGTTGGCAAGGCAAATCATTTCATGTGATGTTTCAAAATAAATGCCTCTCCAACCATAAGCCTATAGGAATCGCTTCAAGGGGAAAAAAGGATGGAAAAATAAACAAAGCATACAAAGGCTAACTCTTGCACAGCAACATTTGGTAATATTGTCAAACCAAGCAAGACTGAGAGATACCAAAACTCTAAAGCAGAGGATTGTGCCAGATGACCTTTCCTAAAGCAGCAAAACTGCGAAGGCAAAAGCACAGGGAGAGAGAAGGTGCCCCAGCCCCCGCCCTGGAGCAGGAAGTGCTGAGCCCCTCAGGAGTGGCAGTTCTGACTCAGCATGGGCAGCACTGGGAGTGACAGTGGCCAAATCCCTGTAAATACCAGAGCAGCCCACAGGGAGCATGAGCAACCAGGAACATGGTGAACAGAGTGGACAAACAGGTTTGTTGGTTAAATATATAATGATAGAATGTTGTGTTAAATGTTGCAATCAAATAGGCAACATTTATTTAAAGGATAGCTGTATCAGTAGGTCAAATTATTGTGCTAAATGTATCAGTAATGCAAGTGAAAAGACAAGAATGGTGCAACACAAACTTTGTACTTGTAGAATTGCCTGTTGTCCTTTTCTCATAAAACCATGATAGATTTAAAAAAAATCACCATCCTGATAGATGAATTAATCAATTTGCTAGCATACAGTTTGAAGAAACAGTTTTAGTCAAAATTTGCCACTACCAGTCCCAGGCATTATATCCTGGGACTCATTAAGGCCGGCAAAGAACTCCAAGATCATCAAGTCCAATCATAAACCCAACACCACAACACACACCCTGATGTGTTAGCCAGGGCATGGTGTGGTAGTTGGCACAGCAGTTTGTCCTGCCCGGCTGTCACCCTCCTGGCTCAAGAGGTGAGTTCAGCTAGCGGTCATCACCCACCTAGCTAGAAGAGACCTAGCTATAGTTGCTACTTGGCTGAAAGCCATCACCAGAAGGATGTGGTAACTCAGACGGAGATCTCATGTAAACATTAAGCTGTCCAGGTCTCCAGCTTCAAGAAGTGCCCGAACCTCTCGAGAACACAGCAAAGAACACTAGCGTGAGGTGTGACCAGGTGGGCAATCTGCTTGCTCAGCCTGGTGGTAGAGCTGAAAGAGGAAGTGGAAAAGCAGACAGACTGGTGGAGCGACACCTGACCATCCCTGAGACAAATGTAGCAGATGGACACTGCACAAGAAGCAGAGTATCTCCCACCCTCTCACCACCAGGCAAGAGGAAGGGACCAAAGACATGGAAGGGAATAGATACAGACATTGAGTTGCTGGAGCATGTCCAAAGAACAGCAGTGAAGCTGGTGAAGGGTCTAGAGCACAAGTCTTATAAGGAGTGGCTAAAGGAACTGGGATTGTTTAGTCTGGAGAAGAGGACATCCAGGGGAGACCTTCTTGCTCCCTACAACTACCTGAAAGAAGGCTATAGCGAGGTGGCAGTTGGTTTCTCTCCTGCCAGTTAACTAGGACAAGAGCAAATGCTCTCAAGTTGCACTGAGGGAGTTTCAGGTTGGATATAAGGAAAAATTTCTTCACTGGAATAGTGGTTAATCATTCAAACAGGCTCCCCAGGGAAGTGATGAAGTTATCATCCTTGGAGGTGTTAAAAAAAAAAAATGTGTAGGTGTGCCATTTGACAACATGGTTTAGTGGGTATCATGGTGTTTGGTCTATGATTGGACTTGATAATCTTGGAGTTCTTTGCCAGCCTTAATGATTCTATGATGCCTGATAGCAGCAAGTACAAAGTTTGTGTTGCACCATTCTTGTGTTTTCACCTGCATTACTGATACAGTTGGCACAATAATTTGACCTACTGATACAGATATCCTTTAAATAAATGTTGCATATTCAATTGCAACATTTAACACAACATTCTATTTCATATCTTTAACCAATAAAATTTACAGGCTTACCTCCATCCCTTAGTTCAGAATGTAACTCATGATTAGATATTTGGCATCAAAGGAAGCATTACTGATATTCTGGCAGAAATAGGAAGTGTATTTACTTTGCAACCTTCTTTCTGTATTTACTTCATTTCTCAATTAATGCACTGGTCATTCTAAGGTGACAATAGCTGATACCTCAGTAATAGTCTTGTGATGGGGTACATGAAACAGGAAGTTCTTTGTGTCCACCTTTGCCGCCTCCTCCTTCTCTCAAATCTGTTTGCTGTGTTTTCCAAACTGCTCTGCTGCCGCCACCCCCTCCCCCAGGTTGTTGACACTGGTAACCACGGTAATAAATAGGTGTGGGGTGTGGGGCAGGCTGGAGCAGCGGCTCGTGGCGCAAGTCCCCGCCGGGGCTCCCCGGCATGGTACGGGGCGTGCCCGCATCACGGGCTGGGAGGGAAGCGGGCCAGGGAGAATTGGGCCCGCACAGAGCTCAGAGGTGACTTTTATGTGCAAATCAGCTGAGTGAAAAGACCGCACACCCACACAGGACCCTGGGTACGTTCTCCCTGGCTATAAAAAGGCAGACAGAGGCGTCAGACACTTGCTGTTCCTGTCCTGTTCCTGTCCTGTTCCTGCTGTTCCTGTCCTGTTCCTGCTCCTCTTCACCTCCTGCCTAACTGAGAAATAACTCTCAGAAGGGGAGAAAGGACCACCATGTGGCCTCCGCCATCTTGACCACGCGGTGCTCAGCTTTCCATCTAACTGGGACTTCTTCTCTTCAGCCATCCAAGTCCCTGGCTCCATCGAGATCATCTCAGCTCACCTCACCTCCTTCCCACTCCAACCAGACTATATTTATTGCAGGTTTTATCGGGGGTGGGGAGGGAGGAACCTCGTGGCACGGTGAGGGGGGCGGGGAGTGACCTGGAAAGCTTTCTTACTTCTTTATTTGCACTGTTTTTTATATATACATATTTATCTGTTAAAGTTATTCTTTATCACTTTGCCTCGGGTGTGCATGTATATTCATTTTACGTTTATTCCTTTATCCTGGAAGGGGGGAAGTTCTTATTTTGGTCTTTTCCCAAAAACAGTCTGGTCAAACCAAGACAAGTCTCTTCTATTTTCTTAGTCCTACAAGCATTTTTGGAAGGTCGTAAAGAGTTGAGCTTAAAAGTCACTGCACAGAAAATTGAGATGAAAGAAAATTATGATTCTAAGGCACACCCAAGTATCCTAATTAGCTTCTGCTGGAGCACCTCACATTCATGCTGTAACGGTACATCAGAATATCAATTGATTCAAAGGAGAAGTCTGGTATAGTCAATCACTCTACTCATGAGGAGAAAACTGCCCTGGTTGAATAAGCCCGTAGACCCCTGAGAGCTGACACTCCTTCAGCTATAAGCCTCTTTTCAGGCACAGTCTGAAAATCACTTGGGGTCTTCTGTGGTCCCTGGTGCGATAACTGTGCCGACAGCAGAGGGAGCATTAAACTCATTACCCAAGGTAAAGTGTGGGGAGTGAAACCCATGTTCCTAGAATCCTTATATGGGTAGGATGTGCTCACTAGCCTTCTGGCAGTCATGCTAGGAGAAGGACAACTCTAATTCCAAACCCGGGCAGATGGAGCTCGTTTAGCCCTGTAAGGCCTTCCATCTAAGAGAGGGACACTCTGATAAAACCTCCGTCCTAAGGACTTCGCTGCCAGCGTCCAAGCTTGCTAGGCCCTGGCAGATGAACCTTAGGACTAAAGGGTGGGTCCAGCTCTGTGCATGCTGTGTCTCACCTAAAACAAAAAAATCCATAGCGCAGGCTCGAGGGTGCTATCCGCTATCCTCTTTTTATCAGCGCACTTGGAAAAGGCGCTGATGAGGAGCATGGATGGAGCCCTCCCTGGATCTTCGTTCGCGAAGCCTAGCCATACATATACATATAAAGCTCTTTTGGGACACGTCCTTATCTCACAATGAAATCTTTAAAAACTTTCTTCTTGAGAGGCATACATAGAATTTGGACTACTCCTTACACTGGAAACTCTGACTAGAAAGTAGTACATACAGGTCTAACTTTGGCATTATTTGGACAGATGATAAGAGAGGAAAAGGAAAGCAGTGATAGGAAAAAACAACCAGAAATGAGTCCTACCTCAAAAAACCTCACCAAGCTTTATGTATTTGGAAATGTGGTGCCTATCATCTATCACTGACATGAACATGAAGGTCATTAAAAATAACACCAATTGAGTATTAAATTCAGAAAATGATCAGTAAAAATAAATATGATCTATTTTGGAAAAAAAAAAAAAAAGAAGATAGAATGCATCTCAGTCTATTTGTGTGAAATCAGCCTGCCCTGCAGTGTAGAACCGAACCAAAAGAGTTTGCAAGTGGAAAGGCAGAAGAAAATTAAACAAAGGCAAACTTAACAGGTGAGAGATGCAACTTGACTTGGCATGCATAAGTCTTCAGATGCTCTACCATTAGACCACATCCATCTGGGATTGCATATTTAAGCATGGCTTAAAAGCAGCCTGGAAAGCTCAACAGATAACAGAATCCAACTCGAGAAAAACTAGACTTAGCTGTGGGGATGGGGACCACAGACAGTGCTGCTTCAGAGAAAGCTACAGATCTCTGTTTTGAAACCAAGCTGAAACTAGTGAGTTGTGAGAAATTTTGGTAGATACAGGGAGGTGTTGGAGTCTTACTGCATCTCGAATAAAGCTTAATAAAAATGTATGATGCTTTTGATGATCCTGAATTCCCCGTCCAGTGCCAGATTACTACTCCAGTTATGGGTACTTCTCATCATGGAAGAAAAGATATGCTCAGAGTGAATGAAATTGTTATTTCATTGTGACAGGAGAATGTAGAAATATGCTCTGTCCATACGTATAGAGCAGAACATGGAGATTAGAAGAGAAAATATTTGAGAAATTCAGTCTGTATATTCCCATTGCTTACATAAATGTTCTCCTAATACGCTGTAGCTTTTGCTTTTAAAACAGATGTGGCCTATATAGCTGTAAAATAAAATATATTTTTATATAATAAGCAATGTAAGGTACATTACTCATAATAAATGCTCTCTCTGTTTATTCTTCAATGTAGGAAATTTTAAATAACTATAAAAAAAACCCAGACAGAACTACAACAAAACGCAAATGTTCAATGCAATAGGACTGATAGCACGTGTCATTTAGAGTGAAACATTGTACTGCATGGCTGCAACTCTTTCAAAATAAACATCTTTACTGATTAAATTAAAATGGAAAAGAAAATAGCACGTTAAATACCACAGCTTAAAGGTAAGACACCATAAGAACGAACTCATAAACAAATCTGTTTCAAAAGAAATTTAAAAAATCATTTCTAAAAAAGCCACTGTGTTTTTTGTCAGTCTGTGGTACCAGTTCATTATGCAATTAATTACAATAGAAAATCGTGAGATCAGTAGTGATTTGACCTGACTAGTTAGGCTGAATACAAGACAAGCACAAGGCAAAACCTATGACCACCAACTCTCAGATTCACAGTGATAGGAAAGGCATTTCCCAGAAGTTATTCTAGCCTAGATCCTGAACACTGTTTGGCCTTTAACCAAGTACCAGTCTCATCAGGAACCAGCGTGCAAAGGTTGTCAGAAAAGCAGATCAGAGGCCCTGCCCAACAAGCACTTCATGTACTTGCTAACGGATCCTGCTGTTTGAGTTTTCTTTTATTCAGGAGACACATTCACACTGAATTAAGCCTCTGATGAATTCTACCATTTCTGTCTTTGTGTATAGTATTGGTTTGACTGCCAAATAATCTCTCCTCTGCTGATGTGGAGGCAACTCTTCCTTTATAGTAATGAATTACTCTGACGGAACGTTAGCATATCAGCTTCCTTTTCATTAACGCCCATGAAAAGCAGCAGCTGGAAGCCACCAGACAGACCTGGCTCCTAATTTCAGGGAGAACATCACCCTCTGCCACTCCCCAGTTCTGGTGCTGCAGGACCACAGGAGATGAAGGGAAAGATAGAAGTTGCCATTGCTCCAGGGGGAGTTGCTTCTGGAGTACACCAATGCTACAGCTGGGAGTGCAGTATGATCTCCATGAGACCTCAAAGGACAGTCAGCAGTGCTCTTCACACCTCCAGAAGACAAGAGGAGGTCTCTTTTGTTACATCTAATGGGTCTTTTGTCATCTTGCTTTAGAGCAAAATGTACAGCGCTAATGTTGGTTTTGGTATTGAAAACAGGCATTCCACAGCTGCCCATTCTGCTGAGCTGTTTAGCCAAACAGTATCACCAAATTTAAATGAAGAGATGTACAATTACTGCTGAAAGTGGATTCCTTTATGCCCAGCACTCCTTAGAACAATTAGAGTGATATGAAACAGAATGGAAGTTTAGCTAGAACCATTATTTTTCTAGAAATTAATTTTACANGAAGAGGAGATACAAGGACTCCCTGAAACAATTTCTCAGCCTTGGACATATTGATCACCTTAACTGGTCTACTCTAGCCTCCAATCAGGAGGTCTGGAGACACACTATTTTTAATGCCAGGGACGTTTTTGAAAGGGCACGCACGGTGACTCTTGAGGAGAAAAGACAGCGTAGAAAGAATTGTGTCTTGCAGGTTATACCTCCTAGGGAGTCCTTCTGCTGTGCCTTTTGCAACTGCTCTTGTCTGTCCCACATTGGCCTTTTCAGTCATCAGCGCACTTGTAAAAAGCACTGATAAAAAGCATGGATGGAGCCCTCCCTGGATCTTCGTTCGCGAAGCCTAGCCATGATGATGATGTTGATGATGAATTTTACAGGTTCTTTAGCATTTGTGTAGAGCAAGTTCCAAGTGAAAAGGAACATCTCTACTTAGACCATCTAGAATTAGGACCACCTCTTTGAGTACTATTTGAAATATTTTAAAGCAGATCCATCAGGCATTTTTTGCCATTACAGACTGTGACTCAGTTTGTGCTTATACTTGTATTGTCTTTATTCCAATAAATAGTCTACCATAAACTCCGTGTAATTTAACCTGCAAGTGTAACAGCATGTCTTAAGCTACAATGATAGACCTGAAAGCATACAGTATTCGTACTCCTGACCTGCTACAGACTAACACACCAGCAGACTAGTTAGAAGACAATTAGTCCAATTTCACATTCCCTAGCAGCCGAAAAATTTCATGTTATTTGAGTCACAGTGGATGGATGCCAAGTTCACTGGAAATAACCCTGCTGATTTACCCAGTCCCTTTTAATACTTTCAAAATACCGTTAAAACATGGCTGTCCTAATTACACAGGAATCAGTGCACAGTGTCCCTCTCACCCAGGATTCTCCCAGAAGAGCTGCAATCACCTGCATTCCCCTTAATTTCACCATGCAATTTCAACTAATTTCATCCTAGTACAGTGCTGTCAGACAACTCCCATGTCTCTGCGGTTTTAATCGATTAGCTCAATGTCTCTATAATGCATCACCAGCTGCCAGGCACAGAACTGGACGCTTCGCAAGCATTTCAGCTAAAAGACAGTTTAATTACTATAGCAGCATCTCAAAGGCATAGGCACAAGGACTTGGAAAGGAATTATTAAAATATTTGGTGTCAACAAACCACTTTATAACTAAGCAAACAATGACAATCAAAAGGTAGGAAATAAGGAGAAAGCTACATTTTTAAATAGTCCTTTTTTAATGGACTCTAATGTATTCAGGCAAATGGACTGCCATAAGTATTACTGTTTATACAATGCAACTGCACTTAATGAAAATTCTTTTGCTGTAACACAGAAATGTAAAAATTGACATAGTAAATTAGAATACAGGAAAGATACCTTGCATTAGAAATAGTTGAAGTAAACAAATTAGACAATAAATAGGCTGCCTTAAATTAATGAATTACTGAACCAAACTGTAAACTTTGGTTCATTCTTTGCATCAGTTCTGTGCATTGCTACTCACATGAATGCAATGAAAGGGTCTTATGGCTGGTTATCCAAAGTGAACGTGTGCATTGGAAAAAACAGACATTTTAAATAATAGCACTTTTAACAGACCCAAAAGCAAGGTTGTAGAACAGTCAATGAGACAAATGACCAGAGGAATTCAGGGCAAATCCTTCCCTCCCGCTTTGTGCAAGACTATGGAATGGTCAAAATACAGTAAGAAAACAGGCAGAAACAGGGAAGCCAAGCTATACAAACCCCACACAGTCAGATCTAGCAGGTCTCTCACAAAACACACAGACCCAAGTTTCACCAAGGCGCAAAGAGTACAAACTGCAAACCAGAGAAGTATAATTGGATTTAAAGCCTTTTACAGCTGACATAAGTGTTCACTCATTTGCTCAAAGCTCTCCTTCAAGGTAAGGCTCACAGTAACTTCAGCCTGCCTGTATCCTAAAACCTGGCTATTGATGGGTTGGCAGGTGCTGGGAAAGAGTTCAAGGTCACATGCTCCACTCTAGTGAGAGATGTCTATATTTGATCTTCGTGACCTCTTCCAGCAGTCTGAAAGGATGGCATTGACAGAAGCTGCATAAAGACTTGTCCATTTTTCTTTACCACAGGGAGGGTTACTATAATATATCATCTTTGCAGTGGGAAGAAAAGAAAGTGTTGGAGAAAATAAAACTTACTGCACTTAAAAGTTTTAAGAACCTCAGGGCAACATTGAAAGTAAATTGAAAATAACGTTACAAAGTGCTTAGTCCTCGCACAGTGCCAGTGCGGCACATGAAGCATGTGAGACTGGATTTCATCACATTTCTTAGCTGGCTCATTCACACCACTTAAAACATGCTGCTTCCATTGATTAACTTACATTTTTGGTGGAATCTCAACTATCTGATTTTCCTTGATGCTATAAAACAAATCTGAGTTATGGGAACACACAAAAACCCAGGGGTCCTCCACTTTAAAAGCAACAAGTTTTCAAAAACTGCAGCAATCTCTTTTCTGTCACTGATCCTTTTGCATCCTGTTCTTAAGTGAAATGCACAGACACCTCAGTTTTCACTTCTCTTATGTAAATATGAGTATGCAAACAAGTTTGGTTACTAAAATATTCACTTAGTAATCAGCACAAAAGGCACAGTTAAAAAATAAATGATAAGTTATAAGATACTTTAAAAACTCAGATTAGGATAATCACTTTAGATTTAACAAATTAGCCACCGTTATGATTTTCTTTTTTTAATCCGGGCAAGACATAAGCATTTCCTCATCTTTAAAATGAGTGTATCCCAGAATTTTTTTTTTGCCTTAAAGAGGTTAGCAGGTGACTGAAACCCCCATTCCCTGTGCCCGTGCACTGTGGGAGGGGAAGACATATAGAAAATTGGGAGTAAAGTTAAGTCCATAAAGAAGACAGGGGTGAGGAGAATATGTTTTTTAAGATTTGGTTTTATTTCTCATCATCCTACCCTGATCTGATTGGTAATAAATTAAAATTTCCCCAAGTTGAGTCTTTTTTTGCCTGTGACAGTAATTGCTGAGTGATCTCTCCCTCTCCATACCTCGACCCACAAGCCTTTCATTATATTTTCTCTCTTATGCCCAGCTGATGAGCAGGAGTGATAAGAGCACCTTTGGTCAGCACCTGGCATCCAGTCAGGGTCACCTCACCACAAAGGGTAACACTGCACAGAATAATCTACCTTCAACTCACAGTTGTTTTGATTCCTCTTCTTCATCAGTCCCATTAGTGGTCATGTCTCTAAAGAATGGGTGATTTATATTTTGTAATATTGTACAGTGTGAATGCAGTCAGCACAGGGGCATGGATTTGTTTGTTCACTTGCTTATTGAAAAGCTTTTACTGAGAAACAAGTGATTGCATACATTGCTAACTCAGTGATGCAGCAGGAGTCAGCGAAGATATTATCTTACTAGTAGTCTCCTACTAATATACAACAATTACTTTATCTGTGGTTAGCTGAAGGGTTAATGTGACTTTTGCTATATTGACTTGTTTGCTTATGAAGTGATATCTAATTTCCTTGTCCAATTATGGAAAGTACTAGGAGGAGTCTTGAGGTTTGGTGTGTTTTTTAGAGTAATACCATACATAGACAACAGCATATCCTTGTTATTTTTTGATGCTGTTTCATAATGAGTTGAGAACTGCTTCTTATTCATAATGTCTACAAACAAATTTAGTCACTTCACCCTGGAGGATTCTCCATTGGGTTTTCCAGTGTCTGATTAACAAGTGTCTAGAGACCATTGTTCAGCCTTTTGCTCTACCTTTCTTAATTTTTGTCCAAGACAAATTTAATGACAGCAGTTCCCTTCCCAGGAAGTTCTTAGCTGGAGCACAGCATACTGCAAAGCAACTGAACTTTCTAGCAATTGCTGTTATACATTCACATAAATTTGAAGAATCTAATGGAAAAAAAAGCAAGCAAACAAAAAAAAGATAACTAACATGCAAACTCGACCTAGAACACCTATTTGTCATGTCTCCAGATGCTGTAACTTCACACAGGCACACTCTTTAAATATGAATTCTAGCTCAGATTCATTTAATACTGATTTGACTTCAGAAAAAAAGTATTTAATTCATTATCACTGATTCCTGAATTAGATGTATGAATGTGAAAATCTCTGTTACTAATTTTAATTGCGCTATTCCCTCTCCACAGGAGACTATTAAATTGGGTTGGTGAAATAATAGTGAATCACATCAAAGTAGTGGGATACATTTTATAATATATCTAAATATCTATCCCATTTCCCCAGCATGTTGCTGTGTATTTTAAGTATTAATATTATGACTTCAGTTTAGAAGAATGCAGCTTTATTTTATTCAAATAAATTTTCCTAGTACTATATGTTAGCACTGTTAAAAATCAGGCTAAATTCTAAGTGGCTATCAAGTAATAAAGGAGAAACATTTACTGCAGAAGCCAACATGAAAATGTGTTTGCCTAGTCATAAAACACTCATGAAAGGAGCTCACAGATGCATCACTTTGATGCAATAATGGTCTTTCCCATCTAATCTGACTTTTTTTTCCTCCTTCAGCTGCAATGTTTATTACCTTAAACTAGAATGGGTTTACTTGTTTGGTTGTTATGCTTTGTTGCAATTCTATCAGTTTAGACACTAACATTTCTCAATAGATTTGCAGCATTATTATTTCCACTTATCACCAGCTCCCACACAGAGGTGCAACACTGTGTCAGACATCAGCACCAACTTTGGCATTAGTTTCACAACAACGCAAAAGCCTAGATGACTGAAGAGCTTGATAAATGTTCAAAGAGCAAACCTTGAAGAAAAATACCCATCATACTGCAAAAAAGGTGTTTAGAAGCGAGATTTTCAAAACACATGTATATTAGGCTGCTAAACCAGCTAAGTATTTCAGTGCTTAAAGATGCTGAGTGTGCCTGTATAAAGAAACTCCCACTATAAATAATCTCAAGAATGACTCACTGTAATGCAAGGGAATGGAGATTACAATTTTGCAAGGAGTACTACTTATCAGGCCAATAACTTAAAGAGGAATTTCACATCAAGATTTGCCTTAAGATTCATTATCTTGGTCTAGACTTTCAACTGCTAGGCAGAAATTCTCTTTAAATTTGAGGTTACTTTGTATACCTGAAATATTCAGTGTTTGAGGTGAGCAACAGTACTGTATTTTGATGTCTGCACAAGTGGAAAGATACACAGAGGAATAAGGCAATGCAAAACTGAGGGCTGAAGGGGAAAGAAAGATTGCTAGACAGAGCTAGAATTACCTGCTTTGACATGTATACTGATATTACTCCTTCACCCTCACTTGCTGACTGCCCAAGTTACTATGTATGCTTTCTTGCATCAAAGTTGACAGGAATTGCTTCATGCATTGTCAACACTATATTGTTAAACACTAGTCAACAGGCCAACATTGAACGAATTACCTTTGTACAAAACATACCACAGATTAACAGGGTAAATCTAAAGTGAGGCAATGATGGCAAATTTTTACCTTAACAGGAGCTTTCTGAAATAGTTCAACAGAATATCTGATTTTCATTCACAGGCATATGTGGCTACGAATGCTCCAACATCTGATAAAACGTAAGTTAGATTCTAGAGGAATTCCAACTCTATTAAACCCCATAACAGCAAGAAAGAATTTCCTTCCAGAAAATTTATTGAATCAAAAATAATGAAACAAAAACTGTGCAAAGAACAGGAAGCTATGTAAGAGAGCATGTAGTAAGATGATTCCAGCACAGGAAAAAATTATGAATATATCAAGTGTTTGGCAAGCTGCTACACAGATCTGGCTTTGCGACAGTCTTCGTAAAGCCCAGGTAATCTCTGGTAGCACCTGAGTTTCCTGTTCTGGCTGCTATTATCCAGGCCATAAGAAATACATGCTCTCTGCTTACCCTGGCAGTACAGTGAACGGAGACATTCCTTTACCCAAGTGCTCCAACAGCTGACAGCAGGAGCTGCAGATGAATGAAGCAGGAGACACCGGAGAAGGGGGATTAAAGATGGGACTATATTGCATAGTACAGTGAAGAACGCATGTAGTCTAATAACCATGTCTCAGAACTCCATACAGCTGTGGACAGACTATTCCTAGTACTTAAACTGACTCAGTGTTTTTTCAGTGTAGACATGTCCTCATATTAAGGTGCTGGAGATGAAGCTGAGGAGAATGAAAAGAGAGAACATTACTTGAAAACTGAAAGAATGGAATTTGAAGAAACAGGAAAAGCAAAAATTAATTGTTTCCATCATCTGAATTAATTTATTAAATCATTTGTCTGAAAGACCACAAAGACCTATGTTAAATTTGACAGTCTGCTTCCAATGAAATTCAGTGGTACAAAAATGGAATACCTAATTATGTATAGGGTGGCCTGTGCAAAACACAGTTCACACATGGATGCACAGGCCAGATATAGAGAACATTATAAGATTAAGAAGCCTTCATGAGCTTTAAAACAGGCAAACTTCTCCCTGTTATTTCACATCACCTACAACACATACTTCTTATCTTTGTGAATTGAAGTCATTTGACATATAGACCTTGGACAGCCAAGGATGACACTATATCCCTGAAGTCATTTAGAACTTGGATAAAATGCTTTAAGACAGAAATTTAACAAGAGTCATCATCAATTCAATTCCATGGTTTAACTAGAATATGTACCCTCACTTAAAATTGTATAAGTAAGTTGGAGTACATGGTAATGTAAGAAAGACTGGGAGAAAATGTGCTAATTTAATTATGCTAATGGTACTCTTATAAGTGCAAAATCAGATGGCAGAATGAACAACAATGGATTATTTTTTTAATCCAGCAATTTTGAATAAATATTTTTGTTCAAAAGCAGTAAGCAACTATAGCATTACTGGAAAGGTGCAGTTCTCAGAATATCCATTTTCCAGGTGTGTTTCAACCAATTAGTAAAAAAAATAGCACCCATGGTCTTATCAGTAACCTCGCTTCTGACCTTCCCTAGCGGCTATTCCCAAAACAGAATTCATTTCCTTGTTACTGAAAAAAAAGCTGATCCCAATGCTGCTCTTTTGAAAAACATGTGCAATGCTTGGCATTCATGACAGAATTCGCATGTTACTTTTAGAATATATCCAATGGGTATAAGCAATTGAGATTTTACAAAGATCATAAGCTTGTGCAGGAGACAAAGCCTGTATAGGTCTAACACTTTAGCCAGCATTCCACACAATTAATTAAATGACCATATTGAACTTTAGAAGTATGGTAGATAATCCCTGTCTTAACCTGCTGCCACATTATAAAAAGCTAATAAAAACTGTTCATCCTCTCAAATACATTTTCGTAATGATTAGTCTAATTGGCAGCTTTAAACTATTGGATAGTGCAGGCCATAAACTAATGACATTTAAATAAGTTAAAGTGCACAGTCTGTTTTTCAGAAACATTCAAGGTCAGAAAATAAGGTCCTTATGTTGTAGCTATTAATTTCCTTTTATTTTGCCAAAAATACACAGAGGTGCAAAAATGTATAGAGGTCTTTGTTTAGCATTGCCTCAGGTACTACATTTCAAGCATTGCATTTAAGTAAGTTTTGGCAGTCTTTTTATACACACACACAATAATAAATGTCATGTACATAGGTGAACTTTATGTATACATCAGTATTTTATATTTATATCCATGCAACAAATGCGCACAAAGATAGTGTTTTCTTTTTAAAACTCCCCCCAAATATATGTATTTACTGACGCACAGAAGGGCTGATATGACCATCTATTTTTTCATCATCTCAGCTAGTCTAATAAAGGATATTACTCACAAATCTTGCCTTGTTTACATTGATGCAGACATTGCTCTACAAAGAGGCATCCAGATGACATCTACACTACTGTACTACTGTACAACATTGTTTTATTTTTATGTAGACATGCAGGTGAGGACACTGTCCACTCAAGTTGCCAACTGCACTTTTTGCAAGCAATCATCTTACAAGAGCACTTCGACACTGTGAGTTCAAATCATGATAAAGGCCAAGTCGTCATCCCCTAGAATATTTACCCTCTTAAAAATGAAATTAGAAGGAATATTATATATGCCATCCTAATGTAAATTTCATCAAAGTGCTCCTTTCTAATGCTACAATATTTGTAGATAATTCCTTAAATCTACACTGACACATATCTTGAAAAAATAACTGTTAGGAAATACAGTTATCACTTTTGTCTTTAAGTCAATCTTCAAAGTATTTAATCTTTAATACTCGATGAGATACCCTGGCTATTTGGGGAGAGCTTACAGCACTTCTGCATTATGAGCTGTTTACTCTGTTTATGTGGCAGGAAATAAAGTGACAGAGAAAGCACCATTTCTAATGTGAAACATTAGTTAAATGCCTTGAAATTAATATTTAACTGTATGTTCTGTAATATAAAAAAGCAATACAGATTATTGAAAAAATCTATGAGACTATTTCATTAATAACTACCTGAAACTACAATGCCCCTGTTCCCTGAGCTTTTCAGCTCCATTTCATAACCTTCATACATCTAAAAGCCACCTCAGAATGGTGAGGGAAGGACAATCTGTAGGAAAATCTAACAGTCAGTGACTTCTCCACATCATTGCAAGGTGAGTATTCAGGAAAGTATCCAAGTGGCCAAGGGGTTTCATTCAGGTAGCTTCAGGACAGAGTCTGCAGTCAAACTGCATGAGATCCACAAGTGGACTAGGACTTACTAGACTCTACTTATATGATCTTGCTTTTCTGCTGAAGTTTAGATTGGAGTGATAAAAAGATCATTTATTTCCATTAACTGTATCACATATGTATATTTAATAATTTGCATTATTAAATAGCATAGACTAATAATGTGCATTAAATACACAACCTTGAGTTCCAACTGAAATCACTGAAGTTGTGTACCCAGCAAATTCCAAGGGAATCAGGTGAAAATATGACCTTTCAGATAATAGCCTGCAACTCCATCAACCAGCTTTATCTTGTGCTGCAGTTCATAGTGCCTGCATTTGTAATGAATCTGAAGAATAAGAAAATTAGAGCAAATAACTGATTTCTTAGTTGTACCTTTTACTTCTAATGAACTCAAGCTCAAATGTGTTAAGAAATACTGCACGTGGTACTGATCTGGAAAGGGAAGCAGAGACATTTCATCTCTGTACAAGTCATTTTTTAAATGAAAGCCAGGGAACTACTTGACAAGAATATATATCTAATTCTTATCTTTGAATTTTCTCAACATAAAAAAAATTTGGAAGCAAGTAGGGAGGGTATATCAACAGAATCTCCTCTAGCAACACTTTGCTATTAATTTGGAGCCTACAGGAAACTTAGTCATTATTTTTAGTGTCAGAAATTCTGAAATGTGGTTATGAATTACTACCAGATTTAAGTATTAAAACTTCTCCTGAAAGTCTGGCACCTCTCTGCCGAAGAATCAGTGTGTCAAGCGAGAAGAGAAATCTCAACCCTAACCCGTTGTGATTTTGCATAGCACGTACATAATAACTACCTGTCTGGTGAGAAAACTGAATTGTGAAATACTAAATATTCCTCACTGGAAGTTTGTTGTCAGGCACTTATCTAGTCTGTCATTCTTTAAATACTTCTGAAATTGAACTATTTCTACCATGCACTTTAACTTTCTTTAACAGCTGTACAACAATCTACATAAGAAAAAAAACCACAAAACCAAACATTCAAAGCAGTACACTCATACACCTCCTTTGTAACATTTTTCAGCAAGTTCATGAACCGCTTTAAGCCATGAGATTTACCGGATATAAACATCAGCTTTCACCTTCAGAACCACACCACAGGTCTCTCCTCAGGTCCAAAGTGAAATATATTTCACAGTCTGAATTCTGTCCCCTGGGAATTGTTAAACCACATTCTAAAACCAGTGCAAATAACATTTCAGTTTAGCACGATTGGCAGGTCACTTAGTAGAGGCCTTGTACTGCTTTTTAAAACTGTATTACTTTTGGTGTCCAGAAAGGACAGTTTTCACAGGTCAAGCTTCAGATCACTGGTAACAACCCCAAAAGCTTATATCAAAGTTATCAGCACCATACCTACTTTTAAGTAAATAAAGAAGAGTTCAGCTTCTAATGCCATAGTTAACAAAGGGAACAACAATATTAAAGCTCATACCAGCTCTTGGTTTAAATCAATATTTGCTTGGCCTGTTTTCCCAACTAACTTTTATACTTTACAGGTAAATAGACTCACATCTGAAGACTGACCCAAACCAATGTGACTGACCTCCCTCTTCTCACTCTTCTGCAACTCTCCATCAGTCTCTACTTACTGCTAACACTTATTTGACATTTTTCTACTTTCTTTTTCCAAACTCTCCACTTGCCAAACTGACCCTAGCTCTGCCTGTCTTATTACTGTCCTTACTCAGCACTCCCTCTGCATGCTTCCCATACTCATTCATGTTCCTTCCTCTTATTTTACAAGTAGTTTTTGATCTTCCCATTGTAGATCCAACTTAGCATACCACAATCTCACTTTGCTTTGCCAACACCATCCCATCTCACAAGGCGCTACAATATCCCATGAGCATATTTCTCCATCAGAACATCTCTGTGCTCACCAATGACCTCCTCACACCCTGAGAACACATCTCTATTAGTATTACAGGCTTCCACATCCATGTCTATCACAAAAAGAGATGTACCAGTGCCTTCTTACACTGATACATATCTGCTTTAGCAGGGGTGTGATGAATATCATATTATCAATGGCTTGTGGATATCATCACAGGTTTGGAATGGTTGAGCTCTCCTTGCTCTCTTTGAAAAAAATCATTAGAATATTAGTATACGCCATGGCCACTGAACCACTGTCCTTTGAAACAGGCTGCACAAGCCCTAACAGAATTTGATTTAAAAAAAAAAAGAAAAGGATAAGATTAATGAAGACAGAACAAATGCAAGACAGAAGGGATGATTCAGATGCCGTTATTCATTTGTCTTTAGATATATTTTTCTTTTAATTGTGACCAAGGGGCAAAATTAATCAGTTTCTTAGCCAATCAAGGGTTACAGGCAGCAATTAGGCCTCTGATAATAATCTTCAAATACACAATTGCCAGAAGTTTGCAGTACAGACACTTGTGGAAGAGCAGTTACATGGGGCCATACTTTCAAGCTCTGAAATGTCAGAGAATAAACTGGAAACAATCAAACCAATGTTTATATACAAGGGTTCAGTTATGACTGAGCCTTTGCCATTAGACTTTTATCTCAAACAAATGTAAACTTGAGAAGAAGAAATGCCTTCTTTTAATTCACTGCTCATTTTACAAAACATTACACTTCCTATTCTCACTAAATCTTAAATATCAATCAACAAAATTACCACAGTCAATAGGTAAACAATGTTTTTAAAAAGATATTCTGGATATAACTTTCCATCAAAAAAAACAAACAACAATATCATAAACAAACCTGGGATTCTTCTCAGCAGGTCACTGAATAAATCAGGCTCGCCTAGGGGAGATATTATCTGTATAATCAACAACAATGCAAAACCTCACTTACAATACCTTTTACTTCAAAGTTAACAACTCTCATCAAAACTTTGCTCCTTTGCTTTTCAGAAAGCAAACAGGGCAATTTTTGCATTAAGAGTTTTATCAGAAATTAGAAGGAACTAATTATTCACATGGTCTGCTTTTATTAGGAAATCAAAGGGGCTGTTTCTTAAAAATAATGATATTTTTCATCTTGAATCATTTTGCATGAGGAATACTTCTGCTTCTATACCTGTCAATTAAGTAGATGCATTCAATCAGTTGGAAATTATTTGATTAAGCCTATCTTCTTCCCCATCCTTACAAAAGAGCTGAACAAAATCAGAAATGAATAAAAACTACTAGTAAACAGAAACATTGAAATTTTTTGTACTCTATCTAAAACCAAGATTGGAGTTATCAGAAATGTCAGAGAAGCCTTTTAAATTATTTATCCTTTACTGAGCAGAGTGGACAAGGTGATAAAGCAATTAAGGCAGCTCACAAAAAACTCAGATACTTCAGTTTGAGCCATGTTCCAAATTCATGCAGCAAGTTGTTTCCACTCCACCTGAGTGTATCAGGGAGGGGAGTCAAGGGCTGTTGGCTGTGATGGTCACTACATCATTCCCTCATATGCCATTGGCTAATGGAATTGGAGTGCTTCAATAATGCCAGCTTGTTGACCATTTCTGCTCAGGAAGAACCTTTGACTTGGCAGGGAACTTTTCATTGAAAAACTGAAAAATAAACATTATGTGCCAGTAACAGAATACATAACGTACCCATGATTTTTTGATGTATTACCCAATAAAGCATCTATCTCTCTAAAAACAGATAAAAATTAATAATTATTATTCAGAGTAGAACACCTGTTTTGACATCTTTTACATAATTCACTGGACTTAGCTAAAATACTCAGTTTGTAAGGCCAATTATTTTAGTGATCTAGATTAACATGGGGAGATTCACCCGATTTCCAATATTAGAAAGCAAACAAGAGTATGTACACTCAAATAAATGAACACTTCCTGTTCATTTAATTCCTGAAAGATTTTCTAAAATTATTACTCAAAAGGCATTTGAAAGTTTTGCTTGATAGCATGTGAGTACTGTACATACTGGCAAGATTCAGACAGGTTTTAATTCTGAAGAGAGATCTAGTCATAAATAACTGCAGAATACATAAACAAGGAGATAAGTCAGGAAAGTTAGCAAGCACTGCAACATCTCTCCTAGTATATGACAAGCATTTTCCAAATTAAGGGCAAATCCCTTTGCCAGAGGGCTTACAATACTAATACTCCTTTTTCACATTATATAAAGTTGCTTATCAGTAAATGTTCCTTGTGATTGTCTCCTCTTCAATCTTTCTAGTATCAACCCATTTAAAATATACAGCTCCCCCACCCAGGAATTCCAAGCATAAAGAACAGCAAAACATGAAGATTCAAGTTAGAGTAGCACACTGATTAGTATCATTATTAGTTGTCTAAAATACTAACAGTGATGCCATTTGTATTGCTCATGATGTTATTGGTGGAACAATACAGTAATTTGTACCACAATCCAAGATACTTTCAGGCACAGACTGGGGAAGGATGGGTGTCTCCCACCTTCTGCTTGCCATCTAGTACCATGGCTTCACCTACAGTACCCTCTGAGAGATTGAATCATCTCTTTTTCCATCCCTGACCACTCTGGATTTCTGTGTCCAAGACTGGGTGGAGGTATTAGTTAAGGCAGAAATACTACACATCCCAGTTCTTCTGGAGTTCATTTCCCAAACTGACAATGCCATCACATGAAATAAACCACAGAAAAGGAAGAAATAGTTCAAGTATGTCAAACTGTCCCAGCTTTTAACTAGTTTTTAAGATGTATCAACATACTGTAAATGTCAATCAATCATCTAACAGGACACAATCTATGTAAAATGCTATTATTCTAACTCAAACTGTGAGTCACATACAAGTCTTCTATCTATCCGTAAACTTCTTATAACTTCAGCATCTTTTCTAACCATCTGCAACTTCTGTTGCAGCTGTGCAATAGAAAGGAGAGAGGAAACAATGACAAGATATTCCCTTACTTCTCCCCACCTTCTGTATTTAAAAATGCTAATCTACACTTGAAAAAGCAATGTTCATTAAGTCCAAAAAGCAAAGACTATATGCTCTTAATTTCTACTGAAGGTATAAAACTAAAGTGTTAAGATTTTGTATTATACACAGCTTGCACTGATTTTTCTAGAGAGTATATTTCTAGAGATTATGTTCTGCAGAAAATGGGAATACCAGACTATTCCTGGAGTGAGGGCTCTTTATATGTAAAGAAAATTGTATTTCTCATTCTTCCTGTTTCTTCATGGTACTGCAGTATAATGTATTTAAACACTTTTGGTATATTCTGGAGAAAAGAAGGCACAATTCCCTCCACATCACCACTTCCAGTTATACCAAATTCCCTCCTTGAAATTAGGTAAAAATAGGTGAAGTTAGACTGGATAGATAGATAACTAAAATAAGGACAAACAAGGTTTGTTAAAAAAAAAGTATTCTCCCATGCATCTTGTCTCAACATTTTTATTATCAAGCTGGCTATCATTTCAAAAAACACATCACATGTCCATTATGGAAACTTACTTAGACTTGATGGAAAAACAATTATTTTTCACCAGGATGGAAAGCATTGCCTGTAAAGTACAGCTGTAACTGTTCATAGGCAGCAGTTTTTTCTTCAGTGTCCCACATATGTGGATTCAGCCTTGGGAGTGTGACAAAATGGTAGATAATCATAACAATCCATATAGATTTTAGCTACAAACATATGATAGAGCTTCCTTATCCAGGAATTTCCCATTACTCACAACCCATTCTTTGTCCAGGGCTTTGGATCTTTCCAAAACATTTTCAGTCTCCTTAATGCATGTAGTAGGTAATGCCATTCTTTTGTTTTTGCACTAGCTTTTAAAATGTGTACTTAGCTACCAGATACACAAACTTTTACATCTTTTTTTTATATTAGTCTAGTTTTATAGAGCCAAAGAATAAAATAAAACAAAGGTAAACATACTGAATGCTACTGATAAGAAAGATTGATTACTTCAGATTTCTCTTTGTGTTTACCGACAAAAGGCAGTGTGCAGTAAGCACACCAGGTTTGTTCTGAGTGAAAAATGAAGCCTAGTTGGAAGATTAACCATCTACAAAATGATTCCTTGCAGAGTACAGTATAGCTTTTTGCACTCTAATATCTTATGCAGCAAACCTGACTAAACACTTCTTTAATAAATCATTTAGTACTTACCACGTTCTGCTAATTATTTCAAAATACTGTAATCCTACATTATTTATATGTTAATTTTTTTATCCTAGAAGAACAATACTGCACATAGTAGATTGGTACCTTCAGTAAACAACAATATGAAATATATAACTACCAAGAGAAACTACCATAATTATGTGGCAAAGTGCTCATTCAGGATTTGGGTAAGGCTAATCACACAATGCATTCTATTGTGTGTCACTAAATACCCATATCCTTCATACAACTAAGGTGGAAAAATCAGAAGTCACAAAAATAAAGCTGAAAAAAATGAGAAGACAGATTTGTAACCACAATCATGCATCAACAATTACAAATTTCAAATGTAAAGATCATTCAAATAAATGTAACCAATGGATAATCCTCACAGGGTGCAAGTCAAAGTAAACAGACAGTCCACTTAGAAAGTGTCTAGTGAATTGATTTAACAAGTTTAATGCGAGCATCAGTGTGGGGCTATTACTGATCGTAAGCTTTACTGATGTTATTTGTTCGCTTGGAAAAATACCGTTCTTTGGAATTGAGCACATTAAGGCTAAAATTGCAGAGAAAACCCTATTACAACTTTATTGCTGGCAAATTGGAACCAAACCTTGTCTGTATATCAATTACTTAGAGTTACCACAGAGATAAATCCTTTTTTTCTGTATAGGCTCAATCTTGAAGACAGTGATGAGAAAACTCCTTATTATACCCTACCAACATCACTAGGTTTTCTTAGCAATTTCAAGAAATTGTCAATTAAGTTCTTTTTATTAGGTTCCAAAAGCTGTTAAGTCAAACACAAATCTATCATAAGGCTTGTAACAGCATGTTATTTAGGCACATTTCAATGTTTCACTCTTTCATTATCCACCTACCCAAACCCTAATCAAAAGTTCTCATAAAGTGAAGGAGTTTTCAGTTCTCCCATCTCAAGGTTCAGATAAATTTAGAGCAAGTGAGCTCTCATTTCTGATAACTGGTCACATGAGGAATGGCCATTAAGTGAGTACAAATATTATTATTTGGATGGCTTTAGATACTAATACAGTTGTAGCAAGATCATTAATGCTGAATGACACACTGCTGTGTAATTGCACAGGATAGTTAAAGTAATAATATTTACAAAGTCTGTCAAATATTAGTACAGATGCACCTATTTTTATGTGCCTCTATACCTAGTAGGGTTTCCTTCAAGACAAATAACTACTTTTGAAAATGACAGTCAATACAGGAAGTTGTACAGATGCCAGAGCTGTAACACTGAAATGAGCTCTGCTCCCTGAGCCAAGAGAAACTAAACTTTTTGTAGGACTGATGCTTTCAAGTCTCCAGGAAGAGTAAAGAGTCAGTTATTACATATAGGAACAGCATGATGAAGAGCTGAACAGGTCAGCAACCAAGATAGCAGCTTGCCTGATGTCCCAGTCAGACAGAGTGCCTGAAAAAACAGAGAGTGTGGGGCAGGGGAAGTAAAACAAAGACACAGTTTTGATGAAGAATTGCAGCTACTCAGTAGTACTTCAGTATTTCAACAGAGGCTTATATGCTGCACCTGGTAATGCACAATTCAAATTTATTAATAAGGGAATTGTACATTCCTGCATCTTTCTGTTACTGTTCCACCTTTCGAAAGAAATAGGAAATTATTTCACAGTCTAGTTGGTTCCCACAAACTGGTGAACAGGGCTGCTTTTGTTTGAATAGAAAGAGTAACATGCTATAAGCCTATATAAAGTTGAATGTTAAACATGCTAACTAGATGTGTTAGAGCTAAATGGATAGCTATAGTGGTTAGAGTTAAGAGATCTTAAGATAAATTACCATGTTGCAAGACAGAAAATGTGAGTAAAGTAGTTGTGCAGAGGCAGTAAAGCAAAAAGACTCAAAAGTTACAACACAGATTTTTTTCCTTTTTTTTGCTTCAATAGCTGGCTTATACAGCCATCCCAATTCATTCTATAGCATCCTGAGTAGTGGTCACAGGCTAATGGCATTTAAAGAGTAAGAAGGTCAAAGCTATCATTACAGTGGTGACAAGTAATCACAGTGAAAAAAATAAGTTTTATTTATTACACTTAATATAAGAAACCTTTACTGTGGAGTATAATTGTACTGTCACTACACACCAGAGATTTTTAATCCCCAATCATTCCAACATATTTTACAGTTCATTACCTTTTCAGTTAGATATTGCAGGAAAGACTCTCTTGAGTCTACACAAAATCCTTAAAAATTCTACCATTTTTTACTCTCATATTTCATTTATATGAAATAGTGGGTGAATTTCAGTGAAGAAAAATATACATATTCTGCAAAAGGTTAGAAAAAGATAAAGAGAAAAAAAATGAAAAAAGGAAAAATATTTTCTTGATGTTTTAAAAAGATTTAACATTTTGTTCATGAAGCCATAAAATATCTGTAAGTAAGATATTTACAAGAACTTGGTTATGGTAGTTTTGCACACAGGATAGCACTGTCTTAGCTAAACAAGATGGACTACTTATGTCCCCAATAACACACAGTGCTCTAACAAACAAATACAAAGTTACCTAGCCTCTAGGAGAGGATTATCTCTAATGATTCTCATAAATTCTAGTAAGTGTCATTGTGAAAAGTTAAGTAATTGTATCACTGTGAATTTCACTCTGTAAAAATCTATCACATATGGTCATTTTTCACCTAACATAGCTCAAGCCTTATTCTGTACTGACTGAATATAATCTAGACTTTGTAACAAAAAAATTACACTTGACATCTTAAAAGTTGTCCAGTTAATTAAACCACAATGCAAACCCACAATTTTGCATTTTCCTTTTTGGTTTGGTTTTTAAATTGGTATAGTAGGCCTTGAAATACTAGTTCATGAATGCACTATGCATATGTAGAGAGATCTGTTTTTCTCCAAGTTCTATTTTATTTGGGAATTTGTTACAATCTCCACTTCAACACAAATGGCCCATGTAATAAATAAAATTTAAAAATAAGAATTCCAGCACACTACCACAATACAGCAATGAAATCTCTGACTTCCATACGCTAGATTTCACTAATATGTCGAAATGTAAATCTAACCACATCATTGTTTTTCACAAGGTTGTTCAATTATATATGCATATATTTTTTTAGAAACTGCCTGTTTGCATTCTAATAAAATACAAGTACACTTCTTCAGTGTCTTTTTCTTTGAAGGTTGTGCAATTTGCAAACACTGTAAAACTAATGCAGTTGAAATCTTGAGTCTACCTAAACTGACCCTTATTCTACCAATTAATTTCCTTGACAGAGATGCATGGGAAAAAAAAATAAATCTTAAAATTCTGGTAGATATAAGAAGACAGTGCCTATGACTAGTACACAAGGGAGAATAAATAAAAAGATTGAGCAACTCCCAGTCTGAAACAGCAAATTTAGAAAGACTATAGAAGGATGGAATCATGTAAATAGAACAAAAAAATTTAATCAGCAATCATGAAACTGAAGTCTTCACTGGTTTCCACCATATTTTCTTCAAGACCAGTTAAAGCAAAATTAGTGGGATTTATGCTGACACAAAGCAGATGCAACACAATACAAAAATGTCCTTCACTTTGAAGATTCATTCAGAAACCTTATTCTTGTAAGAACCAGCCACCACACAAAAATGTATTCCAGAAAAATTTATCAGAGTTTGTGTTGTCAGACAATCGTGATTTATCAGAATAAAAAAACAAAAACAAACAAAAACCACCCAAAACAAAAAATAAAAATCTGCAGTGGAAACCTGATCCATTGAAAATAATTTGATGTTTCTTTTGGCAATGGAAGGGCTGGCACTATTTTGCCATCAGTTTCACTGCATCTAGATTTTACTTCTGGGAATCTGTTCTTGAGGAGCAATATTTTGTGCTGCTTTCAGCTGAAGATAAACTGAGAAGAATTTTAGTGACTATAAGACTCTGCACAGAATAACAGTACTAGTTAGTCAGGCCCATGAACTTCTCACAGCAGTTTAATAATTCAGTGAAGGTATTCTACACTTACGCTGATGTAAATATGACATAGCTAGAAGAATAAGAGCTCCCCAGCTGGAGTTTTACTAAGATTCACCAACTACAACACAGGGCCTATCTACTTGAATCTGGTTGGCATGATATATAACACTAACAACTAAACTGTCACTTCTGGTAAAATTCTGTTAATTGGCAGGTTGATGAGTGACAAAGTAGCCAAGGTGAGGAAGCTGAAAGGCATTTAAGAAGGTTTTGCACTTCACTCTCAAAATCTTTCTACAAGGCTCTAATGTGAGAAAAGTATGAAGGAATATAATGCTGAGAAAACAAATGCAGATTTGTCACAAGTAGGAATTTAAGGTAGACTTCCCCCATTCAACTCTCAATTTTCCATTTTCCTTTCATGTGGAATGACGCTTCCAGCTGTTGAATGAGATGAAATAGACCCTTTATTTATTTCCATTCACCTGGAGTTCACTCATCTAAAAGCTGGAAATTTCCACCCACTTATCTATGATGAATGGAATGGGATATATGACAAGCAATTGGACTTCCAGTTGCCACACCTAAGAAAGACAAACATTTCTTCCTGCAAAAGATGAAGCTAGCTGAGCTTGACGAGATTTTTACCTTCTTTCAAAGTATATGTAACATAAGTTTACAAGCTTGAACAACTGTCTTGGAAACCAGAGCATCTGGCACTGCATGATGTCACACAGAGTCCAATGTACTCACATGGCCAAAGTTATGAATAAAAGTTGAATTCTGAAATTCATTTCCACTTCTGTATCGATATATTTTCCTTTTGTACTTATCAGTTTTAGAATCCTAGTACCCATTTATGCAAGTACATCAGACTGTAGTAACTTAAATAACATTCTTAACATAGGAGAGAACCTATCTGTTCATCACTTCCAAAAGACAAGGTTAATTTAGAAGACTTTTACATAGGTAAACTTTTCTATGTTTTTTGTGTGTGGGTTTTATTTAATGGACAGACAAGCTGTATGTTCTTTTATTAGAGAATGAAGTATCATTGGGATGTGAAAATAACTGGGTATTATATACTAAGGGGTTTTGTATACAAGAAGAACAGAACAATTGGAAATATGCAAATTTCTTAAGGTATTCTCCTTGGAACTACAGAAATATTTTCCCTTTATGAAATTAAGAGAAATACGCAATGCATATGTTCCAAAACTACACTGGTAGAGAGGTGAGTAAATAAGAATTCAACAATGAATATTTGGTAATATTTCATTAATATATGTGAACTCTAGAATTGCTTGACTGAAGTAAGAAACATTTAAAGACATGCTTCAGTTAAAGAAAACTGTTAGTTTGCCACCTATTTTATCTTCCCTTTCTCGCTTCTTCCTGCTGTTTTCCTTCTTTTATGCTTTCACTTATTAGGACTAATTTCAGCCATCCAGCATTATAGTAACAGGTGAAAAACTGCAGAGTTTATAGCCCAGTGAAATGCTAGATCATATAAAACTGGTACAAAAGCCAGATTTTTAAGTATGAAAGGACTGCAAAGTTATTTTCATCTTTTACAGAAAATGCTTGGATCCATAGATAAATGCTGAAACCAGACTTTTTTAAAACTTTAAAACTATTTTCATGTTGAATCAATATGCATGTCTAGAACCTTGTTTAAAAACACTATTCACCATGCAAAGTTTTAAATGCACAGTATCAAAGAATAATTTTTGACATTTTGATTCATACATGCTTATAAAGCTCCAAGACAACATGGTTTAATTATAAAACATATTTCTACTGCCTTAGTCATGCCAATTAAATTTGATTGGATACTTTCTTTATTCAACAAGCCCCTTTCATGTCATTTTAATTTACTGTCAAAGCAGCCTGAATATTGGAAACTAAATTATTTACTACAGCCCATAAGCCAATAATGTTCCATTTGTCTCGTACAGAGGGAGACTAGACTAACAAGATTATTAAGGACATTACTTGTAATAGCGAATGTCCTTCACTTTATTTGAGCTTCATGCTGTGCTTTCAGAGATCATACTTCAAAAGAGCTCCATTTCATTCCATCACAGAACCTCTGATATAAATTATTCTTTGCTAGCTTTGTAATACTCTGATCATAGAGAAAGTGGACCCGATCTTGTTGGCTAAAAACAGAGGCTTCTTTTCTAAGATAACTACATAGTTTATTTTTTGCTAAAAACCTTTGATGCACTCCCTTGTGACAATAATGCAGAACAGGCAGAAATCAGCTGAATTTATCATACAATGATAAGATCTCGGAGATTTAACTCACAAGGGCTTTGGTTCTCTTTGCAATGATTTCAAAACAAATTCTGCAATCTAAATGCATGTAGTTAAAATCAATCTTGTAAGTTCTTAAAAACACCATGTAGAGAATGCAATAAATGTAATGCAGAACAGACTTCAGGAAACCAACAGATCTAGCATTTCATTAAAAGAGACTTGAAAAACACAATACAAATTGTCTAAGATATAAGCCTGTCACACAGACTGATAAACTGATAAAAGATTACAAACAGATAGAAAGACTGAAAAGATAATAAGCTAAGGAAGCTAATTCTTGACCTAATGTTGGATCCACTCTTTGCCTTTTTGTTATGACTCAAGTTCAGTAAGACTCTTAAAGAGATTACTAACTCAAAGAAAATGAATAATCTTGCTTAAATCAGTAGAAGTGCTTACATGCCTGAAGTTAAGCACATATTCAAATTTTATTTTTCTTAATTGAGGAGATTTGTTATGTATGATACTGGAAAGTATTTCAAAGACTCAAAAAACACAGAGAAGAGAGGTTTTTGAAAAACTGACTAGGAAAACCCTTCAGCTTTAGAAAAAGACAGCTAGCATATGGGAACAAACCACCTTCAAGAACACTGGAAGAAAGGTAGAGCATACAGCAATTCCTTTATCTTCACATATATACACAGATAAAACACCAACCCACCCAACCTTGTGCAATGTACTGCATGCTGAATTTCAGGTACCAGCACTAACGGGGAAGATACATGGTTATTAAAAACTAGTCCAATATCTTGTGCATACAGCATTGATTCAGGCACAGTCTGAAAATCAC
>VWZO01011166.1:0-56739 GCA_013396975.1 Bucco capensis | reverse complement strand
TTTTTTGGTTGGACTCGGTGACTGAGAGGTCATTTCCAGCCATGAATATTCTGTGATTGTGTGATTCTGTTTCCTTCTCTTGATCAGGTGGCCTGTAGTAAACACCCACTACAATATCTCCCATACTAGACTCCCCCCTAATTCTGACCCACAAGGTTTCCACCTGCTTATCATTGCCCCCCAAGGAGAGTTCAATACATTCCAAATGCTCTCTCACATAGCGAGCAACTCCACCTCCTCACCCTGCCAGCCTACCCCTCCTAAAAACGACATTGTTCCAGTCATGTGAGCTGTCCCACCATGTCTCAGTGATTGCAATGAGATCATGGTCCTGAGATTGCACACAGATCTTGAGTTCATCCTGTTTGTTCCCCATACTGCGTGCATTAGTGTACAGGCATTTGAGCAAGTATCCACTGCTAGAGTACCGCCTGACCGGTACATCCCCTGAGGTAATGGAAGGGCTGGCACAACACCCCAAAAATGTCACAGTCTTGCTCCTTACAAGCCGGGTTTTCCGCCCTCCCCACTTCAAATCTAGTTTAAATCACGGTTAATGAGCCCAGCCAACTCCCATGATAAAATCCTTCTCACCCTTTGAGAGAGATGCACCCCATCTGCCACCAGTAGGCCTGGCATCCTGTAAGTTGACCCATGGTCAAAAAACCCAAAGTCCTGCTGATGGTACCAGGCGCAAAGCCAAGAATTGATCTGATGGGTCCTCCTCAGCCTTTCCGGTTTGGCCCCTGCAATGGAGGGGATAGAAGAAAAAACTACCTGTGCTCCCACTCCCTTGATCAGTTGACCCAAGGCCCTAAAATCTCTCTTGACAGTCTTCAATTTTCTTTTTTCAAGCTCATCGCTGCCTACCTGAAAAGTCAACAATGGATAATAATGTGTAGGTTGTAGGAGGGCAGGAAGCTTTCTTACCACCACATCCTTAACTCGGGCCTTGGGGAGACAGCAAACTTCCCTTTGAAGTGGGTCAAGTCTGCATATAGGGCCTTCTGTACCTTTCAGGAGGGAGTCACCTATAACAATAACTCTTCTCTTTATCTTGATAGAAGGTGTTTGGATGCTGGGCTTGGACTTCCTTAATCTTGGGAATGCCTCCAAGCCAGATGATTCATCTTCCTCATTGGCTGGCTGCACTTGCAGGGCACCATACCTGTTCTGCAAGGGCACCTGGAAAATTGGGGGTATAACCAAGGCAACACACCTACCACGGAGAGCATGAGCTTGTTGCCATTCCTTACTGCAAAGGGGGTGTGGGGAAGTGGGCAAGGAAGAAGTTTGCTTGTTGCCTCGACCATGGACTTTTTCGTTTATGTAGGGCAGATGTGTATCCCAATGAACTCACTTCAGGGATGGTCCAGGGGTCTCCCATTCCTGGGTAATTTATGGCAGGTGATCCTGTTCCTGTTTTAGTTTCAGGGAGGGCAGAGCCTGGTGGCACCAGTCAATTTCATACTCAGCCTCTCTGATGCTCCTAAGCCTTTCCNACATTCCAATTCTCAGGCTGTAACCCAAACATTCAGGCTTAAGGTATTAGAAGATGATAATGTGTTTTGAAAACATACTGCCAGTTTTCAGAGGAATACAGTCACTTTTAAAGGAACCCTGGCTAGAAGCAATACCATCTTAGCAGAATTAATTCTGCTCCAGCCCAAACCAGGACACAGGGAGAGGCTGAGACACTCCCTACAGCCTGCTACCTGGACCATCTTATCCTTCTGTGAGGGCTCTGTCTGGATTGCCACTTCCTGAAAGCTAAGGCTTTTTTCCTAGTAATAACCATTGCTAGGTATTACCAAGACAAGCTCATGTAGCTCACCTATAAAACCATATAAAGGAAGAGCACCCTCCCGTGCACCCTCCCTTCATGCCCTGCCTTCACGAACTGCTTCACAAACTGCCCCATACCTGTTTGCTCATTCCTGTTGGCTCATGTTCCAGGTCGCTCATGCTCCCTAAGCCTAGTTAATATGGGAGAGCCACCCATCTGACTTCACTTGAGCAGTGAACTCAGCTCCACCCCTGCTGCACCCCGGTTGGTTAGCCTGAAAGCTGTGCCCCGGGGGACCAGACAGAGGGGAGCCAGAACAGGTGACATGCAACCCCCAAGTTGGGACTTGTCCTTCTTTGCAGTCAGACCTTAAAGTGGCACCCAAAGCTTACCTTGCTCATAGGCCAGCGCTTGTCAGTGCCAGTTCATCAAAGTGAGGTAGCTATACCAGCTTAATTTCTTTCCCTCAGAAAAATATTAGCTTCCTTGTAGGAATACTACGAGAATAAAATGCTTTGATAACCTTATGAGTGCTGTTACAAATGTATCACTGCTACTGGCCATTTTATCTTTTTTCTGTCAGTGTACTAGACAGTTAGTCATTTGAACTTGTGCAGCACTTTTTGAAGGCATAACATAAGGGTTAGAGCGCGTATTCACAAACATACAGTTCAGTAGCAGAACTGAACCCACCACCAACTCTAATCCTTTATTTTTCTAGAAGTTGTCCTCTGTTTTATCTTTGGCATAATATTGTTAGGATATTTTTTTACCTTTAAACTTTTTTTTCATTTATTTTTTTATTTATTCCCACTTCATTAAAAATTATAAGCAATTTTTTTTTATTTTGGCACAGTTGCCTGCTTGTGCTACAGATTTGATACCATTCTTGCTGAAGTCTTCAAGTTAAAATGACACTTCCTCTCACCTGAAAATACCTACACTTTCAATATTTCTTTCCTGCCAAGTCACAAAACAGTTGAGGAAGTTTACCATGTCTCTGAGTCTCAAACAAAATTTCCTGTCACTACTCTCAAGATAATTCAAGTTCTGCCACAATATCCTCGCTTTACTCTTCTTTTTGCTTCTTTTGTTTTGACTCGGCAGCAACTCACCACAATGTGATGACCACCTCTTGTGTCAGTTCCTATCATCTCTCACAAGCTTTTATTGTTCCAAGTATACATCCTAAGGAAGATTTTATTTGTGGTGCAGAAGATCTGTTAAACAAGTCACAGACTGTTCTGTATACACACAAACACACAGAGATACAAGAGAAACCTAGAAGAGTTCCCAATTTATTTACAAGAATAAAGTTGAATAAAATGTCTAGATGAAATGCATGTCTCCCTTAGAGTTCCAATTTTCTGAGTATATAACAGTTAATACTATAATGACATGACTCAGCAATATATAATATTGCTAAAGTGACTTATATAGAAGATGCTCTACATTTTGAATGCATCTATTGCTACTGATACAGTCATAAGCTGGAGCTGCTAATGAAAACCTAATTAGCCCTTAGATAAACAGATTATGGTTATGATGTGTGACATAAAGAGCAGTGATGAAGAAAATTAAGCAGTCTCCTAGCTCCAGAAACTGTATCAAAAGTTCTCATTTTCAAGTGAAAAGGATAATCTTGGCTCCATGTGTTTCATGGTTGCATACTGAATTAGTCCTATATACAACAAATCCACACAGAAAAGATTTTAAGCATGGAAAGTACATGCATACATCAACTAAATTACAATATTTTACAAGGTTTTTTACTAAATGATTGATAATAGGGTATAAATTAATTATATGAATTTAGAAAAAGTTATGTACCTTGCAAAATAATTAAAAGGCTTCAACAAATACAGTAGTTTTTGAACGAAAAAATCGTTACACCAGTAAATCAGATAAAGTATAATGTAATATTGTACACTTACAGTAAGAAAAATCCCTTCCCTCCAAGACTAAAAGGTAAAAATTTTCAGCAGCTGGGAACATCATTTTCAACCAGAGGTGATGGAGACCTTGCTGAAAGAAGCACAGATATGTTAGGGCTATGGTGACTGTGAGAGCAAGAAGCTGGCAAGCCAGGGGTGAAGGTGGGTTAAAGTTAATCTAACCTGGGAAGAGAAGAAATGCTAAAGCCTTTTCCATCTGTTGTTCATGGAGGCCATAATATAATGGTTCTGTAACTAAAATGATCATAGCTGAATAGCCCCAACATGATGTGCCTTCATCATTAAGGAAAAGAGCATCTTTCATTGAGTATAGTTTCTTCTTCTCCTATCCCAGCATAAGTCACAGACAACCTTAAACTTCCCAGGTTTTTCCAAACATTAAGTCTTTCTATGTTTCTGTCTTCTGTTATGGAATAATAGAAGATAAAAGTGGAAAAGAAAATAATAAAATGAAATATGCAGTATTTAATAACAAGTGGGTGAATATCAGTCAAAATTAATTCAGACATACATTCCAAGATAGACACGCACATCTAAACTGATTAAAGAGGTCTGATCATTTTTCCTCTGTAAACATTACTGACTAAAGAAAGAGATGCAGAGGACTCTATAGAAAGGTACAAAATCTCAAACAGTTTCCTCTTGCCTAAGGAAATGAAAACAATAAAATATGAAGTAATTCTTGAAATACTTTTATAGAAATGTCAACCATATTGGTACACATAGGTATTGATTTTTTGCACCATTTCACATTAATTAGTGAACCATTTTAAAATCTATCCTCTCCATGTGTCAAAAACAGTCAAACTGATTTTTGGCCCGTAGTGTGGATCTGTTGCTTTCACTATATTCTTTTACCCTTTAAACTATCTAACTAGACTCTGGGCATCCCTTTCCAGAGTCGTGCAATCACGGCACAGTCTTCTTCAGGACACAGACGACTTCTTGGTCACCAGCAGTTTGGTGTCCTCATCAGTCAAAGCAATGGACCTCTTTTCCCCCGTGTTCTCATCTCTGATGCTGGTGACATACACTAAATCCTCTGCAGGAGTCTGATTTTCCAAGCACCTGGTGTCATTTGGGAATCCTGAACAAAAAAGCAATTTAACTGCAAATTTTTTTTTAAGCCAGTGGGGAAAAGAATCACTGCAAGAAAAACCCTACCCAACAAAATATAAAATCAGAGTTTACAGTTAGTCATGCATAACAAATGAAGAAAAGACAGAATACCAATCAAGACATCAAACACTGGGTCAAGTAAATATCCACACCTGAATTATTAGCATTCATTTACAGTGCTTCCTTATAATCCTGGATTCACTCATAAATTCTCTAGGCTATGAATAAAAGGAGGCTCAGAGTGGCTCTTTTTGACTGGTCACCTCCAAACCAGAAAGAATCACAGGGCTAGCTGGCTTTTGTATAACAAGTGCAATAATATATTGGTTCCCAAGTAATAACTTCAGGGCAGGATTCCACAATTTTGGATGTTTCCATAGCTGCAGGATAGGACAGTGAAAATCCATCTCCAGTCTGAAGTTATGCATGTACTGATTGAACTAATCCTCAGTGTAGTTTTAGTGCCTCTTCATTATGATTTAGATTTTCAAACTCTTAAAACTTAGTGAAGAATACCTCTATACATAAGTACAAAGCAAGATAGGATCCTTAGACAAAACCCTTGCTCACAGGGAGAGTCCTGTTTTACTTAAGACTCCTTGCCCAAAGAAAGCCCCTTCCTCCTAAACTCCAGATATTTATTATTTAAGTATCTTTCTACAGAGTTCCTGATGTTCTTTTTAGAAGCACTGTACTAGTAACTATAAGTGGAAAGAGAGAATGGCACAAAGAGATTAAAGGCCTTTTACAGTAGCCTTAGAAGGAGATTCTCCAGATTCATCACCTCAAGCCCATTGTTATTCTTAAGACATTACCTGCCATCATGCCTGGTTTTAATTAAAATCCATTAATGACCTAAATCCCTTCATCCATTTAGACTTCTGTGCCAAGTATTTTTTTTTTTTTTAAGTACAGCTTACTACAGAATATAAGATTCAGCAGAAAAAACACTTCACACTGAAAGACATATCTTGAGTTATCAAAGAAGGAGACTAATTCCTCCTGAGACAAAAAGCTGTTAACTGATCAATCACACACAGGAAATGACATCTGGTCTTACAAAAATGCTAACATCTATAAGGATGGGAACTGACACTACTTTAATTAAGAGGAATGGTAAGACTGCCTTGTGAATAAGAAGGAAATTAAAAAGTTTCATAGAGAAAGACAAAACTTACCTGAACAGATTGCAAGAATGACATTTTTTTGTGTGTGCATTGTATTTTTTTTTTTTTTAAGTAAAAGCTGACATGCTTCAGAGAAGTTCTTTGCTGGTTACAATTGGAGATCTAATGATTCTATGATTCTATGGCCCAAGGCCTGCAGAAAGAATGAATCCTTGATTAAATGGACATCAGAAAAGTCCTTAAGAAACCACATGGATAAAGGAGTGAGAATTTTCATTCCATCACCTCTGACTTTTATAAGTACTTCTAGCAAGTCTGTCTATTCAGCTATCGTGAGTTTAATAATTTTAAGATGCACTTCCAGTAGTGCCTGGACTGGTTCAATATGCTTTTGTTCAAATCTCTGCCGGCAATGAAAATGTTGAAAGATATTTTACTGCTTTACTTATCAAGTTAAATAATGTGAAAGCAAACAAGTTTTGTCATATGTTCACAGAATCATAGAATTTTAGGTGTTGGAAGGGATCTCTGGAGATCCTCTAGTCTGCTACCCCATCAGAGCAGGATAACCTAAAGCAGATTGCACAGGAAGGTGTCTAGTCAGATTTTGAATATCTCCAGAGATGGAGACTCAACCACCTCCCTCGGCAGCCTGTTCCAGTGCTCCACCACCCTCAAAGTAAAAAAGGTCCTCCTCATATTAATATGGAACTTCCTGTATACTAGTTTCAGGCACAGTCTGAAAATTACTTGGGGTCTCCTGTGGCCCCTGGTGCGATAACTGTGCCAACAGCAGAGGGAGCATTAAACTCATTGCCCACGGGAAAGTGTGGGGAGTGATACTCATGTTCCTATAATCCTTGGATGGGTAGGATGAGCTCATTAGCCTTCTGGCAGTCATCCTAGGAGAGAGACAACTCTGATTCCAAACCCAGGCAGATGGAGCTCATTTAGCCCTGTAAGGCCTTCCATCTAAGAGGTTAAAACCCCATCCTAAGGACTTGGCTGCCAGCATCCAAGCTTGCTAGGCCCTGGCAGATGAACCTTAGTACTAAAGGGTGGGTCCAGCTCTGTGCATGCTGTGTCTCACCTAAAAAAAATCCATTACGCAGGCTTGAGGGTGCTATCCGCTATCCTCTTTTTATCAGCGCCCTTGGAAAAGGCGCTGATGAGGAGCATGGATGAAGCCCTCCCTGGATCTTCGTTCGTGAAGCCTAGCCACGACGACGACGATGTATACTAGTTTTCTCCCATTGCCTCTAGTCGTGTCATGAGGTACTACAGCAAAAACACTGGTCTCATCTTCCTGATACCCATCCTTTAAATATTTATAAGTATTAATAAGGTCCCTCCTCAGTCTTCTCTTCTCCAGGCTAAATAGGCCCAGCTCTCTCAGTCTCTCCGTATAAGGGAGGTGCTCAAGTCCCCTAACCATTTTAGTGGCCCTTCTCTGTACCCTCTCCAGAAGTTCCCTATCTCTTTTAAACAGGGGAGACCAGAACTGAACACAATACTCCAGATGTGGCTTCACCAGGGCAGAGTAAACTGGAAGGATAACTTCCCTCGACATACTGGCCACACTTCTTGAAGCATCCCAAGATGCCATTAGCCTTTTTGGCCACATGGGTGTATTGCTGGCTCATGGTCATCCTGTTATCAATAATTACTTAATGTAACATCAAAAAAAGAATGGAAAAGACAAAGCTGAAGCACCCTTAGCAGCAGATTCATTCACTAATTATGACTCAGATTAGTTTTCCCCTTCCTCTCTGCTATTTGGAGATGGAAAGTGTAAGGACTAGCATAAATAAATAATCAAACAAATATATTTAAAATAAACCCAAATAGAAACACAAAGAAGATAGAAAAAGGCTAAAAGCTACTGAAGTCCTAAACTGTTCATCACCTATTCACCTCTTGACTAATTCCCAGTTGAACTTGAAAGCTCCACAAATACCTGGATTTGTACACACTCTAAACTGCTGCAGTCTGCTCCCCTGAGGTAAAATCATGAGCTCTCTGTGCTCTGTTGCATTTGGGTATAATGTGGTTGTCCCTGTAACAAACACAGGTCTATAAATCACATTAAAATTAGCCCAAATGTCAGGCTGCCATGGGGGCCAGGATCTCACTGGTGCCCAGGAGCTGTGGGCATGGCAAGACAGGCTCCTGTAGCCTGAACCCATCCCACCACCTCTGTAGTGAACTCATCTTGGGGCAGCTTAATGGATGCAAGTACACATGCAAGACACAGGACATCATGGTTCAGCAAGTCCAAGAGAATTCAAACCCATAAAGCTTGCAGTTGGACTAGACAATCATTGCAGGCCCTGCTCAGCAAAAGTATGCTATGCTATGCTATGCTATGCTATGCTATGCTATGCTATACTGTGCTTTCTGTAAAAACTATAACTCTTAGATGTTGCTAATCTAGAGCTGGTGGGAGAGANGTTGAACTTGAAAGCTCCACAAATACCTGGATTTGTACACACTCTAAACTGCTGCAGTCTGCTCCCCTGAGGTAAAATCATGAGCTCTCTGTGCTCTGTTGCATTTGGGTATAATGTGGTTGTCCCTGTAACAAACACAGGTCTATAAATCGCATTAAAATTAGCCCAAATGTCAGGCTGCCATGGGGGCCAGGATCTCACTGGTGCCCAGGAGCTGTGGGCATGGCAAGACAGGCTCCTGTAGCCTGAACCCATCCCACCACCTCTGTAGTGAACTCATCTTGGGGCAGCTTAATGATGCAAGTACACATGCAAGACACAGGACATCATGGTTCAGCAAGTCCAAGAGAATTCAAACCCATAAAGCTTGCAGTTGGACTAGACAATCATTGCAGGCCCTGCTCAGCTAAACTATGCTATGCTATGCTATGCTATGCTATGCTATGCTATGCTATACTGTGCTTTCTGTAAAAACTATAACTCTTAGATGTTGCTAATCTAGAGCTGGTGGGAGAGATCTCCCATCCCCCTGTGTAAACCATGGTACTATCTTACGAAGAGCTCACAGGGCCAGTGCCCTCTCTCCATTCATTTGCTGAGTGCTTCACCCTCCAGACCACTTGGCCTGGCACACCACTTCTTTTCACTCCCTCCTGAGCCATTTACTCAGCACACAAAGCATCTAGCAATTAACATTTTCTGCCCTCAGCACAAACGTTATTGCAATCAGGGCTTGTCTGCACGGTGAACTGTGTCCTATGTCATGATACAAAGTTACTATGTGCGCATTTCTCTGAACTAAGTGGATGCTCCTGGTACATTTGGTGTGTTTTCATGGTATTAGTCAGTTTTTTGATCCAAGAAAGCACTGTGTGCAAGAGGAGAAGACTGTAACTCTACCCTTTGCTACTTTTAAAGATTCTTACTGAAATCTAGCTAAGATACTACCACATAATACCTCTCTACACTGTGTATGCATGCCCTCAGTGTGCATAGGATAGCATTAAGCTGAGATGGTTTCTTTCTGCTGTGAGGTGCTGGAGTAGCTAGGCAAGCTGCCAAGAGAAACTCACTTCCATGGAGAATGATTCCTTGCATGCCAGCTCTTAACAACTGTAAAATACAGAGTGTTCCAACACTGAACTCATTCCAACACTGAACTCATTCCAACTGGCTAACTGCACTAGATACATAGTCATTAATGGAGTTTAACCTAATTCTGGCTCTGCAGAAAATAAAGATAAAAGCTAACCAAAACCAGAAATAACTCTGTGCAGGAGCAAGAGCTGAAGAAACGACTTTACATATTTGTAATGATTTTAAACTGACAGACCCTTCATAAGGTTTCGATCGATCTACCTTTAGGAAGAAAGAGGACTTCAGCATTAAAGTTGTACGGTATTTTAGTCAGTGGAGTGGTTCCCAATACATTTAGAATTTGATTTCCTCAAATTTTGTCACTTTCACTAAAATATAGTTGTCTTATAAAAATACAATTCAGTTCCTGGTGCTTCAATTCCATTTAGAATTGTTTTACTTTTTTTGACAACTTTGCTAGTATCTTGGAGATAAATCCTTCAGCATGTGATTTAGCACAGCAACATATTTCTTGAGAAATTTAAATCCCCAGTGTCACTGAGTCCCTCCTGACCATCCTGGACTTGCAGAAAGACATTTACAAGTAAGTTACTTTGAAGGATTGATCCTGAATTTAAGTTTGCCCATGAGAAGACATAGACTGCTTGGACCTGAATCTTAAGAAATATTTGGTTAATTGAGCTATCTGAAACATTGTGTCATAAATCAGCTGAGAGCACAGTTCATTCTGACATTTCCAGTTAAGCAGAGTGTTAAAGTACTTTCTTAAAGTTCCCACATATGATCTCAATTGACATTAAGTGTAGAAACTCACAAAGATCAATACTTTAAAAGTTAACGTTAACATTTTTCCATACGTTCGGATAGAGTTTTGTGGGGAGAATGCAAGGAAGACTCAACAAAAAGGAAAGGCATGAAGAGTAATATTTTTCCTTTATTTATCCTTACTTGAACTTAGATTTCCCACTGCACTCTTCCTGTCTTGGATCTCAATTTAATGATTGAACATCACTTTAGGTAAGTCACATGTAATTTAGTGATGGCAGGAGTTTTGACATTTTTTTCCTAAAGATTTCAAACTTGCCAATCTGCTCACATAATTAACATGAAACAAATCAATTAGTCAACAAAAAATATTTTCAGAGTATTTGATGATCTGAGCCCAGTCTAATTCATGACTTAAAGCCCTAGGATTGCTTAAAGCTCTGGTATACCTAAGGTCATCAATGTGGTTGTGTGTATTGAAACAATACATCTATAAGTATGGAAACTTCTTCCCTGGAAAACTTTCCAAGACTGTCAAACAAGCTCCTGTGTGAACCTTATGTTCAAAAATGGTTTTGACCTTGCATCCAATAATGTAGACACATGAAACAAAACTCAGATATTTTAGACTAACAGTAAAAAAACCCAACAAACCATCCCCTCCAAAACCATCCACTGACCACACTGTTTCCATTCCTCCAAGTTGTTGGAGATAAGGAAGAAATGCTATGAAATAGATGTTAGTCAAAGACATAAACACAACACTGAAAAACTTTAAGATTCTTGAGGTGATGTAAAGAATCTGGATAGAACAAGTTCCCAGTCTTCTAGCAAAAGCAAATGAGCTTCACAAAATGGCTTTGACTTTTTTTTAGGTTTTGCAGTGCATGATTGTCTAGCTTCTGTAGGATATGTGGCAACACTGTCCATGAATCTTATTATAATGTTATTGAGCCTGATAAAAAAAAAAATAAATAAAAAATGTCTGGCTTTGTCCAGATACTATAAATCTGAGTGGAAACCACTGCAGATTTTTTTCTTGAAAAACTAAAATGAATTAACAAGAAATACTGCTACTGTGAGAGTCATGGTCTTGTGCAGAGCAATTCCCCATGTAGCAAATAAAGTATGATGATCATCAAACCATTTTCTGCATCAAGCAGAAGGTCAAATAGCATTAGTAACTGATGAGCCACAATACAGCATTTAACCAACAAAAAAGTATTGATGGTAACATTGTTTCATAAAGTCTTTTCATTCCTTCTCCTTGTTAGCAGAAGAATTTCTTTAGGAACACACTGTCCTCCAACAGAAACCATCAGTGTGCTTAGCTGGAAGCTAATACTACCTCAAATGCAGTATCAGAATATTTTCTTTGTTTAAATAGTGGTAGACAGTTTTCTAAATATTGGTTCTGCTAAAGCAAAGCTTCAGATGAAGATCATTTTATATTGTATCTATGTGTTTACTTTTTAAAAACTAGAGATATTAAGGCTAACCATAAATACTACAGTTTATGATAATTGAATTCAGCATTTGAAGGCAAATGTTTACTTGATAAAAAAATAAATTATATGCTAAGCATGTATCTAAACTGTGTTTCAGAGAGAACACATTGAAAATAAAAAATAAAAAAGATCACTCCTCAGAGAAATAGAGAAATACTACTGGCCTTAGATTTGAGACATGATTTCTGGGAATGAACAGAAGAATCAAAGTAAAACCTGTGGAGGTAAAAGGTATGGAAAGGAAGATGCAGGGTTTGGTGGCACATGCCAGAGGTTTTAGGACTGTAACTTCAAGCGAAAGCACAAAAATTAAATCTAAGATTCATTTTAAGCACCTAATATCTGTGGATATAACAGCTGCATTTAAGTATGATGGACTGTACAAGATAATATTGGCTTTAATTTAATTTTTATATGTGTGTCCAAATGACAGAAATATAGGCAACTGGATGTCAGTTCAAATGCATTATACATCCAAATAAGTAAAACTACTGATGTTCCTCCTCCTTACAATAAAAATTGATTTGCTCCAGCAAAGGACTCTCTTACCTTATGGATTAAAAATAATAGAAAAGGAAAAAAGAAACTTTTTATTTCCACAACAGTACTTTGAATGATATGTTCATTAATTAAATTAAATTTAAATTTAATTTAATTTTAAATTTAGGTTCATGGTGTCCTGAGGTAAGGTTACAAAGAACTCACATGAAATCAGGTTATGTCTTAATAAGTATATCACATCAAATACATTAAGGAAAATAATAATAAAAAATTATTCTGAAGCAATTGTAAATTCTCTCAGGATTAGAGAAATTCAGAGGAAGATCCTCAAGCACGTTTTACAGTAATCAGTTTAATAGAAAATCAGGATTTTGGATATACACTTATGGCTTGATTCTTACACCAGTTAGTTAAACCTCCTCTAATTCCACAGAATCGTAGAAATGTTCAGGTTAGAAAAGACTTTAAGATCATCAAGTCCAGTTGTTAAAATTTACATTTAAGACTATAAATTTAAATTTAATACCATGAAATGCAATTCTTCTTTACCTCACTCTGAGCAAGTTCAGAATGAAATTCTGGACCAAGTTCAGGAAGTCTTTAATTGTTTCAAGTGAAGGAAAGCTTAGAGGGAAATGAGGAGAAAAATTAATGGATACAGAAGATACTTTCCTATGTTATTGCATTTGCTGATCCAGAACTTACCAAACACCCTGCTCCCTTCATCTTTTCTTACTCTAGCTTTCCTAATCTGAAAGAAGAAAAGAATTAGCTTAATAAAAGAGAAGAAAAGAAAGCAGGAGATAGAGGGAAGGAGAACTGTCAGAAAGCAGCTTTGTTGCAGCCTACAGATAACAAAAACTGTGTCTTTCCTCAACATCAGTAAGTAAGAGTGCTAAAGAAGTGAGTTGGTGCTTGGTAATAATTAGTTGCTGATTGCTCTGATCACAGATTTCTCCCATCTGAAGGGCTCTCTCCCATCTCCTCAATCTCACAAAAAGGAAATTTTGATTTATTAACAGAGATTGAAGGGACTAGGCCATTACTCATTGCAGGAGTTTTATTTTCCTAGATGAAAAAATCAAGAGGGACTCATTATGAGGAATAGTTAATGTATGGAGACAAGGAGCAAAACCTACCACAGATTCAGGCAGAGGAAGCATTTCTGTGTAGCCTACTGGGAAGTCAGTGGAGACCAAAAAAGCAGCAATGGGAGACACTGGAATAAGGAAGATGATGAAAGAGCTGCGGAAAAAAGAAAATTGTGAGAACAATAAGCTCATGAAGAGGACAGACTCTGTTAGGGACAACCTAGGAACAGTGAAGAAGAAAAGCGCAAGGCCCACCTCCTTTAACCTGGTCTTCCAAGAAAGCAAACATCACTAGTACAGGCTTATTAATGGAAATCACGGATTCTTTTCTTTAGGTTTTTAGATACAAAATAAATCAGACTAGCAGGATGGAAGAGCACTTGTATTTAATGGGGTTGGGATGGCATCGTTAACCTAGCACCTATGGGAGATTTTGCTGTCAGGATCAGCCAAAAAGTGGAAGAGAGAGAAGAAAAAATGGATGGCTCAGAGAGTTATGTCAGTGGGGGAAAGGAAAGCCTGAGGAGTCCTGAAAACACAAACTCTTTGAAACATATTCTTTTGCCTGCAGTGAAAGCTTAACAGACTTGAAAAATGAAGATTATTCTTCATTGTACCAGCTGAAATATTAGTGCTTCACAGCACTGTGAGTGCACATCAGATGATTAGGAAAGGTGTACCTGACAGCTGTTGAGAAATATTATTAAAAGTGAGGCAGAAGAGCACAATCCAAAGGTATTCTACAGGGATTGATACTGTGTTTGATCACAGAACAGTAATTACGTACAAACTATGCAGGTAAAATAAAGGGTGGTAGCATCATAAATAATAGCAGGGATAGTACAAAAGACAAGGCAATATTCCTATTATGACAGACAGAGGTCAATCACATTGAATGCACTTTTTTTCAGCCACATACAAAACTACACTTATGCAATATGAGATGCTGTATATGTACTGAAAAACAATGGCAAAAGCGTATGCTTTTAAAACATTTGTTAATGGTTTTGAAAGAAGAAATATAACTAGGATTGCTGAGTTACAACAGAGAAGTGATTTTCACTTCTCTTTATGGCATGATAAGCCAAACAGAAGCATAATGAGTAGCAATGGGGGTTCATTCTACACAGAAACTTTACTGAGAAATCACAAAGGGTGCAGAAAAGTATTCAAAGGCTAGAGAAAATGCCTTCCTGTGGGAGATATACAGAATTCAATCACTACAGTTTATGCAAAAGAAAGTTAATGACAGTGGCTTCACACTGTCCTAGAGAGAAAATTTCTGTTATTAAGGCAATTGGTGAGCTATAAGAGAAAAGAAAGGCAAAACCCAATGTCTGGAGGCTAAAATCAGACAAATCCAATATGAAAATACACACGGTTTTAATACTGATTAATGAGTGGGAAAAAAAATTATCAGAAGAAGTGATAGATTTTTTTTTTTTCTCCATTGATTTCTTCTGGTTAGGACCGGCTTCCTAGAAGTTAAACTGCAGCCAAACCATTTAATTGACACAGGAAAGGGATAGCCAGAGATAAGCTGCATAACTATTTAATGATCCTTCTAGGCTTAGGCATTCTAAGTCCTTGACTGTGTCTGAAAATTGGGAGATTAACAGAGCACTTTTAGAAAGCATTCACTGGTCATTGCTTCACTGGTCTTTGAGGAAGGATGATGGGTGTTAATTTGTCCCAATAACAGACACAGAACCTTTCTAGTGAACATCTTCTGCCCATTTGTATTTCAAATGACAGCAAGCTGTAATGCTCTCATTCTTGACAAGAAGATGATGCTTTGAAAATAATGACAGTTTGGGTATAGTTATTCTGCTTATGTAGGTGACCACTACTTTAGATGCAGCGGTCACCACATGACTTGGTAGTGGAGGTACAAGCCCATTTCTTACTGACCTGCACTTCGCATTGCTGCAACAGAAACAAAAATTGCCCCTGCATATCTGTGTCCTAGAGTTAGCTCAGACTGAAAGATTCTTTGGTTTGTATAAAGGCATGGCAAGCATGAATTATAGAAATACGTATGTATGTATGGCTAGGCTTCGCAAACGAAGATCCAGGGAGGGCTCCACCCACCCTCCTCATCCGCGCCTTTTCCAAGCGCGCTGATAAAAAGAGGATAGCAGATAGCACCCTCGAGCCTGCGCTATGGAGTTTTTTTTAGGTAAGACGCAGCATGCACAGAGCTGGACCCACCCTTTAGTCCTAAGGTTCATCTGCAAGGGCCTAGCAAGCTTGGACGCTGGCAGCCAAGTCCTTAGGATGGAGGTTTTATTAGAGTGTCCTTCTCTTAGATGGAAGGCCTTACAGGGCTAAACGAGCTCCATCTGCCCGGGTTTGGAATCAGAGTTGTCCTTCTCCTAGGATGACTGCCAGAAGGCTAATGAGCACATCCTACCCATATAGAAATATGTATACTTTTGAGTAACATACCTGTCTGACACAACCTATCTTCAATCTAGCACACAGGCAGCTTGATGATTAAGGACAACAATTGCTTTAATTATGAATGCCTTTGTTTTTACCCATCTTAGAAAAACAGCTTTAATATACTGTCAAATGTCTGTTAAGAATTGTCTCTGTGTCAATTGTCCACAGATATTTTTTGTTGCAAACTCTAATCACATAGCACTAGCTTTTTCATACAGAAGGTAGATAATGAAGTTTTATCTCTCTTGTTCTACATATGGTTTATCAAAATAATTATCATCAAAGTTGGACTTACTAAGGACAGAAGATGTTCTGCACCTGTTTCTTAGGATAACCTTCCCTTGAGAAGAAGAGATACGTCAATGGTGGCTTTTCCACCATTGTTCTTAGCATTATCTGTAAATGTAGCTGCAGCCATTTACTCTGTCAGAAAAAGAAGGATACATAAGGGTTTCAAAAATATTTTGCTTAGTAATCATGCTACTGATTGTGCACTACGGAGCTATGAGGATGGGCATTTTCAAGGGAAGAATAAAGAAACTCTGCAGAATTAGCGATAGAAGGCACCTGCCTGTATAATGGACTTCATGGCTTTGAAATGTGATTTTTAACAATGTACTTAACCCAGAATGGTAAAAATGAAGCATTTTAACATCTGCTGCATGTTTTCTAACTGATTTAATTGACTATGCCATTTGAGGCATGAATGACATTTTAGCTGACAAAGTTCATGATAAATTCAGCTGCTGGCAGTGTAATTATACCTAGTTATTTATTCATCTGTATGTTTCCAGGCTGCAAGATTTCTATGTTTTTGCAGATATGATAGTTAACTGTGTCTCTTTCATACAGGATGATACCTATGTTTACTTTTGTCTGTTTATTTGTTTTATTTCAGATAAAATGATGATTGAACCTGGTATAGCAGGATGAGTACATTCTTCCTATAATAAAAGACACAGTGTTGAAGAGTGGAAACTAGAGCAACTACCTTCTAACCATAATTCAGTGATATCCAAGGACTAAAGTAGGAAGTTGAGTATTATCTGTCAGAGTATCTCAGCAAAACAACAGATAAAATCTCTGGCATAATCGGTCAAAAATTTTAATTTCAACAGATAGCTTTAAATATGAATTTGCACTTTTGGATTAAAATAAAGCATAGGTTTGTAATTACTTGTCTGCATGGAATAGTTAGTGCACCATAATTACATTCAGGCACAGTCTGAAAATCACTTGGGGTCTCCTGTGGCCCCTGGTGCGATAACTGTCTAGACAGCAGAGGGAGCATTAAACTCATTGGCCACGGGAAAGTGTGGGGAGTGATACCCATGTTCCTATAATCCTTGTATGGGTAGGATGAGCTCATTAGCCTTCTGGCAGTCATCCTAGGAGAGGGACAACTCTGATTCCAAACCCGGGCAGATGGAGCTCGTTTAGCCCTGTAAGGCCTTCCATCTAAGAGGTTAAACCTCTATCCTAAGGACTTGGCTGCCAGCGTCCAAGCTTGTTAGGCCCTGGCAGATGAACCTTAGGACTAAAGGGTGGGTCCAGCTCTGTGCATGCTGTGTCTCACCTAAAAAAACTCCATTGAGCAGGCTCGAGGGTGCTATCTGCTATCCTCTTTTTATCAGCGTGCTTGTAAAAGGCGCTGATGAGGAGCATGGATGGAGCCCTCCCTGGATCTTCGTTCGTGAAGCCTAGCCACGACGACGACAATAATTACATGGCAGTGATTTCTTCATGATAACTCCATGCCTGGAAAATCCTCGCTCTGTGCTGAGGGTTACAATGCTGAGTTCCCCTCTAGAAAAAGTTACCTCCTTTCTACAAATGTAGAGAAGGCTTGGGAGATTAAATTTACTAGGTAAAAGCTAATCTTTATGAATTTAATATAGAAGTGCTTCTATGCTGCAATTTAGTAGCTGCCAAGGAAGAAAGTGATGCTATAAATTATTTCCCTCATTTACTGTGGATTAACTGGTCTGTAAAAACAAACTCTAAGTCACTTGGATACCTTTGAAATTTATACTCACATTTCTAGCTTCATAGAACTCAGATATAACAATAAAAGTCTTGACCTTGACCAGGGTCTAGGAAGCAGAAGTTACTCAAAATCAATATTTAGAAATACTCAAAGTCAGGAAATGAGGTTTTAGAGCAATTTACTTTCTAAGAAACCCCTGTAGGTTCCTGATTGATTTCTCATGCCAGTTACAGAGACAGTAATCACAAAAAGACACCTACTAGCTCATGGCACTTAGAACACTAGACAATACTGTGTTTTGTGAAGCATTTTTACTGGTCAACTAAATCTAATGTGATTTAAGACACTAGGGATCCTCTGTTTAAATGCATGTTGTTTCTGTACTGATGCATATGAGCAACTAAGACTTTCTGGGAATGGGGGAAACAGGAACATAATAGACACCGGAAGCATCTGATGTTGATTTCCAGGATGTCCTTCAACTAGAAAAAATAAATTAATAATATTGTTTTCTATTTTTGGTTTATGCTTTTCCCTCATACAGCTAAATCACAATACTTCCAGCTGAAGATGTGATCTTAAATATTTTTTCCCTCCAAATTTGTACAATGCTTGGCAAATTCTATCAGAACTTTCCAAAATTTTGTGCAATGAGGCTTGCATCTTAGAGATCTGTACATCTTATTCGAATTACTACTCATTTTTATAAATTTTTATTAACAAGTAATTGTATGTGCAATCAGAGGGGTTAGCAAAATCAATAAACTCCAGCATTTCATTTTTAACATTGTTTTAACATTGCTTCCCAGACTAAGGATATAATGAATGTAATTCTAATTCATTATAGATAAGGCTTGTGATCTAAGCACAGAATTTTCTTTAAGAAAAGCAAAGATACGTTGTTTAAATTGTAATAGCTGTTATTCAGGCTAACGCATACATCACACATTTGTTATTTGATAATTCTAAGTATAGTAGTCTTATAAAAACTTTCCATGAAATCTGATGATTTGCAAAGGGATGTAGGAGAAAGAAGGCAGAAGAAAATAACCAGGATGGTGGAATGTTTTATTATGTGGCAGGTGGTTTAATTCTGTCAAACTTATAGCTCCGGGTCTGATGTTTAGAAAACTTCATAAGCCTAGAGATATCCCCTACTGACTTCTGAATTAGCATGTGTAAGATAAAAGCAAATGCAATTCTTAAAAGTTACCATAGCAACATTATTAACGTTATGTTAGTTAAGACTGCAGCAATGTTTCTATTTTTAAAAAAACAACAGTGCTTCTTCCTTTTTATCAGGTCACATAAAATGGAAAGTAAACAGAAATATTTACTTCATGTCTGCCTTACAATGAGAGATTATCATCTCAAGTAATGTTCAATCAGCACTGAAATCTTTGGTGATTGATGCATTGTATTAAAAATTTAACATCCTAAAATAACAGACGTAAATATTTTAGTTACAACTGCTTCAGGAGCAATACTGAAAATTCCAAAAGATCTTCTCATTTGAAGTGTAAAACCAATATACTTTACACTCATTTCAGCAGCTGCTACTGAAGGATGTATTTTTGTACATATGCACCCTGAATTTACTAGGCAAAATTTTCAGTATTATTTGCCACAAATTACCTCAGCTCATAATTTAGATTTAATATTTGCTGCCTTCGCAGCAATAGGACTAGTAAGACAGCATTTCTAGTTACTGTTTGCAGTTACTCAAAGGTAACCAATGTGATCCTATTTCTGTACATGCTCTATGTAGCAACTCATGTCAGCTATGTTTTCTCCTCATTCTAGATTATCAGAATGTTGTTGGAATTTACCTAGATGTGTCCTACTACTGATATCTCTTTTTTTTCCTGGAAGATCTTTCCAGTGTTGTGTCAATATTTCAATGGGTGAAAAGTTAATTTACATTAGAGTAATATGCTAAAGAGTAGTTAGCTACTTGGGAGTAGAACTGCCGATAATACAGTGAACAAGAATCACACTTCTCCCTGATGCTGTCATTTGCAGAGCCCTTGGATAACTTCTCATTTCCAGGTACCTATGATGGAAAGTGCAATGGGAGAAGTAAGTTCCCGTTAAGCTGCTGTGTCAGCCAGAGTGATTGGAGTATTAATGTGCTCTGCCTTTCTCCTTGCACATACTTGCTTCATCCTGGAAGGCATTCTGGGCTGCAAGAGGATGGGAAACAGAGTATTACTTGTAACCAGCCAAGAATCATTGGTTAAAAAACAGTGACTTTTTTGCCTTCAACCATCTTTAATTTTTTTCTTCCGCTGCTGTGCGTCTTCAGGAAGGGAAAAGCATTTGTCCAGGCCTTGCAGAAAATAAAGTACTTTCTATTCCCAGTAGTAATAAATGCCCATTCTGAACCAATATATTGTATTCAGCCTGAAATGAGTAACTTTATCTTACTGCCAAAATATTAATTTCTGAAACCAACTCCACATTCTCAATAAGAGATCTTTTTTCTGCAGTGAGGTATTGATCTGCATGTTCTCATTTGAGATGACATTACTTCTAAATATGGCCAGATCTTCAGAATTTGGAAAAACATCCAAAAGTGAATTTATGTGTTATTTTGAGATAACTGGATAGAAGGCTGATAGAAGGGTGCTAGTGCAGAATAATTGGGTTTCTGTGAATGAAAGGCATCAGTGAGGATGAATTGTAGCAGGAAGGTTAAAACTCATCATTAGACAGCCAAAGAATGTCTAATTGAAATTTGCAAAGTGAAGAATGACTCGTGCTTTGTGTTCTGGAATACTGTGAAGCACTCAAAGGAAAAAAAACCTTATTCTTCTAGAATATTATCCAGGTTGTTTATGTGGCCTAGCAGGCCATCTCTAAGTCAGAGAGCATTCAGTATGCACTAACCCTCTGAAAAGGAAATTTGTCTTTCAAACTCTCACTGACTGCAAATGGAAGAGGTTGGGGAAAAGTATCTGGTTCTTACATGAAATGGAGGTTTTAGTTCTTTAACAATAATGAAAAGACATTCTCTCACCAATTCTTTTTCCAGTGATGTTCCTAAGATGATATATCACAGAAAGCAATGCTGTATTTTTATCCTTATACAGTTGATTTAAATGTACACTTCATTAGTAAGACAAAAAAACATGCATGAAAGTGACTCAGTTCACAGTCCTATCATTTACCTGAAGTACTAAATTATTAATAATTGCTCCTCAATTGTAATTAGGAACTTAAGAGTGCTGTTGTTAGCATTTCTAGTCTGATGGCCTATTTTTTTCCTTGCTTCCTTTCAGAAGTGCAAGTGTCTCTGTAGGTAGGTAACAGCATGTAGTAACTTGGCAACCTTACAGGGATACTGAGGCAGTGTTCCCAGGGCTTCTGTTACCCTTGTGTTTTCTATAGTTTTCTTATCGACAAAAGCCTTCTTGCAACAGCATTAGCCTCTTCACATAGGAATGACTGTCCTGGGTCCAAACAAAGGTCTTTCTGCTTATCATGTGTTATACCCAGTGGCACTCAAGAGCAGATACTGAGGCATGAATTCTAGAAGAGAAAATTGGGCACCAATGCTTTCCCAGAACACTCTTCCAGCCTCCAATATTTTACAGCTCAAGGACTTATTCTGCCAAAAATTATCTGCTCAAATTTAATTGTGAATTCCGCTGATTTACCTAATGTCTTTTCGAACTCATATAAGCTTCTAATAATCATAATGTGTCATGGAGCTTCATAACACAGCTACCTATCATGGACAGATGCACTTCCTTTAGTTTCTTTTGCATAAACCTATCAATAATTTCATATGTGCCATTGCTCTTGCACTGGATGTTTATGCTTTCACAGATTATTGCCATGTTTGTTCCACTGTTTCTTTTCTAGACAAGGAGTCATAGTTTTCTTCCTTGTAGAAAATTAACCCATAACTTTGATTATCTTTGTTGCCCCTCTCTGAACCTTTCTAGCTTTACTATAGCCTTTTTTAAAAGGAAGGAGTGAGAAAAAGCCAGATGTTCAGAATGATGCACACTATCCAAAATACAGGAGTACCTCAGATTTACCTAGTAAGATAAAATATTTTCATTAGAAGCCCAAGATTTCACTTCAGAGTATTAGTAACCAGCATACAGTCCAGTGCATTTTAAATTTCCAGCTAAATCCTTCATCAGCAATGAAATCTAAATTTTCTTTTCTCACTCTAGGAGAGTGCTATGGCAGTCAGGTCCTCTTGCATGCTTCTGGAGGCATGTGTGGAGAGTATACAATCCATACAGCTTGGTGTCCTTAGTAATGCCTCCCTAAGGTTTGTGCTTACTCAAGAAGGAATAATTGTTCTAGATGTTCACAAGTCAATGTTATCAGTGGTGTAACTGCACTGAAACCAGTAGTGACCTGATCAGTTGCATTTAAAGGAAATGCTGGCTTCTCATGGGGAAAAATAGAGATTCTGCTCAGAATCTGAAAGCTTTCAGATTATTTCAGCTTTATTTCATTTTGCAAAGTGTATACAGTCTCTGATTATCAGCAGCATTTTCTTCTTAACTTAACCTGGGTTTGTCACATGGTCCTATAGGTTTAAAAATTCCAGCTTCTGAACTGGCATACTCCTAACAAAGAACTCTTTGCTTATATTTGTTTGATTAAAAAAATCATGATAAATTATGTTTTCTGGAAGATGTTACATTTCCCCCTCAAATCTTCAGAGGCCAGAAGCTGGATTTTACACATTGATTCACTATCATTCCTAATGATATTCTGTGTCCTCAGATCAGCTGGCATTCACGCATGAATTCAATGAAAGCTGCCAAGACTAACAAAATAACCTTTCCTCTCTCTCCAAAAATACAATCAAGATGGATGAGACTGTAGCTCAATGCTACTTCTAGTTTAAAGCACAGAAATAGGGAAGAGCTCTTTTAGTATCCTATTGATCTGGCTTCTTTCAATTATTTCCAATGGTGACCAATAGTGCCCTCAGTCTGTCCTATCTAGATGAGGACATCTCCTGGTGATCTGGGGTTTGTTTTGTTTGTTTGTTTTAAATGTGAACGCAACAAAGTTCAGAACAGCTTTCAAAATGAAATTCTACTCTTCTATATTCATTATCTCACAGTGCTTTCCAGCTCAATTTCCCCAATTGCAATATAATTTCAAATGACTGAAAGCCCTGTAAACACGTGCATAGATAAGTGATCACTGTACTTTAAAACAGACTCATTTTAGCACTGAGCAGGACAAGTGGCAATCCTTTTAACTACCTTCATATCTTTAAGGAATTCAATCTTTATGCTTACTTATCTCTGTATTAAAATGAAATGTAATTTGTTGCCTTTGAGTATTAATGTTATTTATAACAGTACCTGGGGTAGACCAGTAGTAGAACTACAAAATCACCCTAGAATGAAATGAAATACGAAGAATAAGCTATAAACTCACCTCATTTAGTCCAGAAGAGCCATGCTGGGAAAGAAGACTGGCTAGCTGAACATTTCAGAGATATTCATGCTGAGCATTTACACATCCTACCATCTTACCCTTTCAGATTCAGAGAAAGATGTACAGAAATGGAATAATGATCATGAGTAGGACAAAGAAAAGATAACAGTTAAATCAGTACTGTTACCCTATTATAAAAGTGTTCATTAGCACCTTTAATATACTTTAGATATTTTCTAAAGCTAGAGATTAAACAATAGGATTATATACCTTTTTCAACTCCTTTGAGAGACAATACATTAATAAATGAGCATTCTGGTCTAACGATTTGTCCATCAAAGAGTAAGATTATGTGATATTTCATGAACTGTGCAAAATCACAGATGTATTATGAGAAAAAGTCTGAGAAGTGACCCTCCTAAAATGCTTTAACTGCCCAAACAGTTACTGTGTAATTTGCTGCAAGCTAAATTCACTGAGTCACCCTTCAGCTGTCTAACAGACAAGATAATGCACTGTACCAGGGGTTAATCTGGCTAACATGCATCTCTCTGTGGCATCTTTAAGACGTGAGAAGAAATGATAAAGGCCGAAGTTTAAAAAAAGTATCTTATATATTGATATAAGATTATGTTTTCCCTAAGAAAGAAAAGTAAAACAATCTTAATTGAAAATAATAAAAATTAAAACCAAAATATTAAAATTATTCTGATAAATACATTTTTATTTTTTTTTTAGAAAAAACAACCCTTTACTTCATTTTTTACATTTTTTGAGAATTAGACAAAATATTAATCAGAGAAAGGTAAACAGAAAGTCCTCTGTAACAGCATAAGTTACACACCTCGTAGGTAAACCAAAGTTGTCAAGTTCTAACAACTCTAATAGTAGTTTTGTCCTGCCAGAGTTTGCCATTTAGGCTGGAAGTTTAGGCTATTTCCCTTTAGAGCTCCACAGATTGTCAGTATCATGGCAAAGTATCAACTGTCAAGCACTGAGGGCAGTGAGGAAGCTACACTTGGGAAAGAGGGTAATTTTTTGCTTTGTGTATGTCTGAGCCAAATTAGAGCTAAGGGTTGTTATTCAGTATCAGCAAAAGTCTAAGCCCTGTATTCTCCAAACTGGCAAAGTTGAAAATCTGTCTGAAAACTATTTGATTCTAAATAAATTGTAGATAGGATTAGGAATCTCTTTTGGTGAATCAGATATAGTAAATGAGGTTAAATTTGGATGTACCAGTTCTGAGAACATGGTAAAAAATAGACACAGTTTTGCTGTCTTATCACAGGTTAGTTATTATTCAACGCTTCCTCTTTCTTTTACTAGAGTGTTGGTCTTAGACATTATGAATTATTCCTCTGTATTTAAAGTATTAAATCCCATCTGGATTTCAATTATTCTTTCTGTAAACCATTTTTTTCCCTAAATTAACCTCCTCAATCTTTTAATCTATCATAACAACAAAAATGATCACTGATATAGTCAGGAAAGAGGTATAATTTTCTTAAAATTATTAAAATTAACCACATCAAGGTCTTTCCAGATTTTTATGAAAGTGTTTTATGATACACATTATGAGTTTATCTACATGTATTGAATGAATGAGAAAGAAAGAAAAATAGATCCTGAAGCCACTTCAGGAAATGCTGACAGTTATTTTACCAGAGCAAAGTAGGCTACCCTAAGAAAGGGAGTAATCTTTGTTCTTGAAAGAACAAAAGTCATTAACAGCTAGCTTTTATTTTCCTTGGGGCCATTTCCAAGTGTTGATAACCACAAAATAATTATTTTTTTAAAATACCGAGTAACTATACTATTACTGAATTAAAAGCAAGTTACTATTTTTTTCTATGATCTTATTATTCTATTATTAACAGACAGTGAACAGTGCAGAGTGGCTAACCTCTCTGCATACAACATCCTGATGAATGAGCAAGATATCAACAGTAATTAACTTTCTGCTGCTGTGAAAAGTATTAGTCAGGAGCAAACCAGGTTGGTATGTTGGACAGTACACTGGAGGGGACTATATCACCTCTTCCTTATCTTTCAGTGGAGCAGAGGTTTTGATCATTCATTGCCAGCACTGACAATTACTTCTCAGTTCTCCACATTTCCACCCACCTCACTCCAAAAATACTTTTAAATTTACAAATCAATTATGGAGCCAGCAGGGGATTCACTTCTTCACATAAAAAGATGTAAGATTTATTATGCCTAATATATTGCATACCTCTGAGAGATGAACATTGTACTGAAGTCTATCCACAGCTGTGGAAGTTTTGAAGTTTCAAAACAGATGCTTTTGCACAAAGTTATCTTATGAAAAAAACAAACCACAAAACAAAACAACAACAATAAAAACCCAAACCACAATTCCATAACAAATAATGAGCTTTAGCAGTATGCTGAGTGTATAACTGTCAGTACACTAAACATGCCATAAACTAAACCAATGCCATAAATTGGAAGCACGGATTGGAACAATGCTCTGTAAGTGCAGAAATTGCTTCTATTTGGTGAACTTCAGTGTGGAAAAAAATCTGAAAGCAAAAAAAAGTGCAAATTTGCTGTAAATCTTCTAAGATCCTTACTGTTGGCAGCAAGGGAAGACTTAGGACAGGTAAAGTCATGGGCAAAGACTGGGAAAAGAAGGAGCCATCACTCCCCAGATGTATTTACTTCCCCAGAGCTTCCTCTGCACTGTAGTTAAAACACCAAATTTTCTTGTCATTTATGCCAACATGAGTGTATTACTTTTAAACATAAAGACTTACAAAAAATCCCAACAACTTACTTATATGAGTGTTAAAACCAGTGATTTTTTAATGAAGCAGTAAGAAATGCACCAGTAAGCTTAGTCCTTGTGTCCTGCTTAGGTGACAATGAACAGCAGGGTTTTTTTGTGCTGAATGATGTACAAGGGCAAGTTTCCAGAATGACAACAGGGTAGGCTCATTTTTCTTGGCTTGCGCAGACTTTTCGCCTTCCCCTTGGTCTTTCTGTTTTCACTGATGTCAGTGGATCCCATATCATCTGCCTTCTGCAAAGTGCCAGAAAATGCCTCGAGGAGGATCCATGCAATATTGGCTGAGCAGCAACTTCTGGACAGTTGGTTCATTTTGGTTACTGTGTGTCGTTTAGATGCAGCTGTCATTCAGCCGTTCACAAGTCAAAACACAACTTTGCTTATCTAAACTGATGTCCTTCAAGGCATCACCTGTGATTTGAACTTCAGCATTGGCACGCCATGCATTTTGACTAAAATCCATTTTCAGTGAGATACCAGTGAAGATATGTTTTTTCTGATTTATTTCAGGTATTTCATAAGTGAAAACAAATTAAGTTAATAAAGTCTCAATATTCTGACAGTAATGACCCAAAGGAAGAGTACTTTTACTAGTTATATTCTACATTCATTCTCACAACATAGTTTCCAGTTCTAATCAAAAGGCAATAGTTGCATCCATTCCTACAATGGTGGACAATTGCTGATAAGTACTGATAATAATACTTATATTCCCCATCTCAATTAATTTCACCTGGAAAAGATCAGATTTATCACTAGGTTACAGTTCTTCTATACTGCAATTAATACTCTGCTAGCACCTCAAAATCCAACCCACAACCGGATTTCTGTCTTATCTGGTTTTGCACTTAGAAAAACCATAAAGACCAGAAAAAACTCTTGCAAGGCTCTGCAGCTCTCAGCTTAATGTGTAGGTGGTGTGTACTAGGTAAACAAACAAAACAACTTCATGATCTATTCCCACTTCTATTATGCCAAGCTATTTTCCCTTTCTTCCTATTATTTGCACAGCTCTGTGCAACAGAAGCAATGCAGAAAAGCCAGATCGCTTTGCAAAGTTACCACCTACTGTTGCAGATTTATTTTCTCTTACTCATTTTCATAATGTACTCAGCACTTTTAAATTAAACAGAAACAGTTTTTTCTTTTATTTGTCTTAGGGACTTATATTACCATTAATGGTTCTAAAAGTGAAAAGATTAAACTTCATCATGATCTTTTACGTGGCATTATTAGAGAAAACATTAGAACCTTCAAATGATAGCTATTCAAAATGTATACACTGCAAGATCTTTAAGATAAGACACCTTTGTTACATGCATCAAATGCAACTACCATCTCTGGAATCAAGTATGAAATAGTGGCTTCTGTGCAATAAGCAATGTTCTCTTTTAGTATGTCCTGAATCAGTAGATAGATAATGTAGAGAAAATGAAATACATATGGAAATACACACCTATATTAAACAGACAGAAGCTATTTTTTTCAGGTTTCCCAATGGAAAAAATAGCCTATTAATTCATCCTTCTGGTAGGAAACAATTGGGTTTGTTGATTATTATATTATATATTATTATATATTATATTAGCTGCCAATATTAGCTGGCTTTGCGACAAACATTTTGTGCTTGGATTTCCTTATTGTATTTGTTTTGAGTTAAATGCTTTGGCATTATTGAATAAAAAACACTATCTCTTTTCTCCTTCTCCAGTACTCAACCTTGCCAAGGTTTTAAATAACAACTAGATCCCATTGGACAGACTGATTTATTTCATATTTTGAACACTAAAGAAGAAACGGTACAAACTTGTATGAAATTGACTTAGAATTTACCGATGTCCTTCAAGATGTACATCTGAAATCATCCAATTCCCTTTCCTCTGAAATCTGGTGAACTATTTGCAAAGGCTTGATCTATAACCAAAATGTATTTTTAAGTCCTTTTAGAATTCAGTTCATAATCACTGCAGGCAAAATATATTAAATAATATTCTGAATTTTCACTGCTTTCACTAGATCTATCTCTGTTATATCTATCAAGATCAATTTAAAATAGAGATGAATTCTGCTTTAAATTGACCATGGAACAACAACAACAACAAAACAAAAATTGATAATGATGATGATGCAATAATCATAATAATCATCATCTGATATCCATCACATTGTAGTCAGGAGCAATCTTCTTGACCAGTTTGGACAGTAAATCATCTTTATCAAATTCATTGTCTACTCGAATTGCATTGGTTTGGTGACAAGATTTTAGATGCAATATTCAGTTGTCATCCCTGCTTTAATGAATTTGGTGACTATCTTGGTTTCACCAAGAGTAAGTCTGATGCTAAAAAGCACGATTCAGAACACAAAAATCAAGCCAAAAATGGGCATCCTTCCAGCCAACAAAGCAAACAGAAAAGACAGCAGAACTTTTAAGATGCTCATGACTGTAAGTGCCTTGATGTAGTAAAAGAATTATGCCCTTTAGAGAGCTTTGCATGTCAGAGTTGACATTCTGGTGACCTGTTCTTAAGCCACAGGCAGGAGCTTCTGACTGAGTATGCAGGAAGTCCTAACACAAGACAATTGGTGACATAGGGGCAGCATACAAACCTTGCATGTCTGACATGTACTTAGGCAGTTCCCAACTCTTAGCGCGTGACTTTCCAGTCTTCATATACCCATACCATTAACATACTAATCTACATCTTCAGAAAATCTGAGTGCTTCCCAGCAATAACCAAGGGAAATATTAAATGTACCCAAGCTGTAGATCACTTCTATAGCTGGTCCCTATCAATCATATAAAAAATTATGCAAATGGAGATAGAAGGTCTCAGATTATGGCTGCAAGTTGAAGCAGGGGAGGTTTAGACTAGATATAAGGAGAAATTTCTTTACTGAAAGGGTTGTTAAGTCTTTGAATAGGTTATCCAGGGATGTGGTGGAGTCACCATCCCTGGAGGCACTTAAGAAATATTTAGATGTTCTACTTAGGGACATGGTTTACTGGTATGTTAGTGATAGGTATGGTTGGACTTGATGATCTTTGAGGTCCCTTCCAACCTTCATGATTCTATGATTCTGTGATTTGCAGGACTGCTGAGGTGGGCATGAGATCTTCTAGTCCAACCTCCTACACAGGCAGGATCACCTACAGCCTGTTGCTCAGGGGCATGCCCAGTCATGTTTTGACAGATGCACCCTTCTGGGCAACCTGTTTCTGTGTTTGACTGCATTCACAGTATAAACACATTTTCTTCTCTTCTTCTGTGTTTTGATTTGTCCTCATCACCTCTTGTCCTTTCACTGGATATCACTAACAAGACCCTGGCTCCACAAAGATAAATCTGCCTCTGATCCTTCTCCTCTCTACGCTAAACAGTTCCCCAGCTCTCAGTCCCTCCTCCTGAAAGAGATATTCCATTCTCTAATAACAGCAGTCATACCCCAAAGATATCATAAATCTTACAATTTCCACATTGGACAAAGCAACTGAGCAGATCAGCTAGCTTACTGTAACGTATTGTAAACTGGAAATACAACAAATTTCACTTTCTTTTGAAGAGATTAGTTCCTCAAAACAACATTAAGGCTTATTTTAAATATATTTAGTCATATATATACATATAATATACATATACATATAATACAGTCAATGGAAAACAATAGAAAAAGTATGCATTAATATTGCTATCTAAATTGCAACACTGTACTGAGATTCCACATTAATATTTATGAAGCTCTTATTTGCTGATTCTTGAGAATATTTTACTAACTTACAAGTTAGCAACATGGAAAACATATCAGTTTTGTAAATACAAGATCATGCATCTGTGGACTTGTGCTTGAAGACAGTGATTAGAGCTCATTAATGTACCTTCTACTGAGTCTACTTGCCAAGACAACATATGTGGAAAAAAATGAAGTTTAAAACAGTTTTCAGTTAAAGATTTGAGTATGGACTATAACCATTTTCATACTCTGAGTATGAAAGACATAGTCTTGGTTGGGATTGTTTTATTTTTTCTTAATTGCTACCTGCTCTTTCTGGGTATAGATAAGGCCTCCGGAGGCACTATAGTGAATGGGACTGGCAATGGTTCAAGTACACTGAGCCTAAAATTTGTATTTAGTTTGGAAAGACCTAGCTATTTTAAAAAAATTGTAAGACTTTCATTTTGAGAACTTGTTTGTTCACAATCTCACATCTAAAAATCAACTTTTAGCATTCTCCTAAGGCTTTAAGAATACATGCCACTTTGCCTAGAGCAAAGTAGAAAATTCAAGAGGGAATTTTGGGGGGATATACTAGTCATAGGAGAAAAGAGCTAAAATCAGCCTTAGAAATGTGTTTGTCTTATCTGTAAAAGATCTTTACCAGTTTTATAATATCCTGAGAGTCCAGAGGCCTAAGCATACCTATGATTACATTTTTCTAAAGTCGAAGTCCATGGAACTTGTGTGTCTACTGTATATTTTAACCTTAAGGCCACATCTCCATGTGGTAAAAATGCATCAAGACCTTGTTCTGTCTCTCCCAGCATAAGAGAGTTTGTTTATGCACTGCTGGTGCACATACAGAGTGTTGATGCACATACAGGTGACTATATCATGTCTGAAAGACATTAAACATGCTAGTGAACAAAGAGAAACAATGGAATTACTGATTTTCTTAATTTGCTTTAGATACAGAGAATGAAACCTTGATTCCATAAACTTCATGAGGTTTCATCCAGAAAATCTACTGAAAGAAGGTGAATTCTTAGTCTCATGTGTTGAACTACCATAGCATCTACTTTGAAAGATATTAATATCAACCACAGTGTAAGATTCTATTACATCCCTTTGTCTGGACCCATAGATCCTAATTAGATACACAAGTGTAGACAAAGACCTGAATGACTGCATACTGAAATTAAATATGTAAATTAAAGATAACCACAGTTCAAGATTTTCTTATAGCAGAGGTAATTTCTTGTTTGTCTTGGGTTCTTGGCTCTTATCCAATGAAGTTACCTTTTCCATAGAAAAATTGGATCTTTAATTTTATTGGGTTTTCTTTGCCTTCTCATAAAATTCTAAAAGGATTAGTAACTTCTTCTGATAAATTAACACACACGTGTCTCAGTTTTACAGAACATCAATAACCAGATCTAGCCAGCGCACTCTAAAAACTGAAACCAAGAGCGCATCCATACTAGCATTTTAGAGAAACTGAGGACTGCTCTTTGAAAGTAAACCCAGAATCCTTTCTATAAGTAAACTGGGAAACAGAACCCAAGAGCACACCACACTGTAGCTATTTCATTACCTCTAAGATGATTATAATACAGCTGACAGGTCTTTAGGGTCAACTGTTTGTACAGACCACTTCTGTAAAGCTACACTACCTGTTCATGGAGACATAGACTTAAAGAACATATCTTTTCCCCTATATAATTATTTGATCATAACTCCCTTTGAATTGAACTGTCACCTCATCTGCCTGATATTAAGAACTACAGCTGTTCTTAAAGCACTTGTTAGAGCCAGGTAAAAGTGTTTCTGGAATTACAATAGCTTGTAAAAATCTGAAGACAAAAATCTTATTGGCATGGAAGCTTGGCTAGCTATCTTTTGCAACTCTTTGTGAGTTTTTTTTTTAATAATTACAAATATAGGCAAAGATACATCAAAAATTTTGCAAGATGATTTCTAATCATTTGCTCTTAGGTACAAAAATCTTCTGTTCCACTGTAGTGTTTCATCTCAAAGAGTATCATATTTTTTCAACTTAACATCAAAAGGGTAAATCAAATATCTACCTTCAGCATGGAATAGATTTTCACTCAGCAAAAAATAAAAATATCTTAGAGGGAAAAATACTAATGCATTTTCTTTGAACTCATGATGGAAACTAATTTTATCATTATCTTTCCTATATGACTTCTTGACATAAATAGGTATGTAGACATATTTATTTCAAAAAATTACATTCTCTGCCTGTTTAATTTTTTCAGTATGCTGGACCATACATAATGCATAGTCTATTGAAATTCAAATACTGATGAAATTAATTATTACAATCAGCATGAGTGTTTTACATTTCTAGGGACAGATACTTCCTGGCAAATAAGTGAGAAATATTATCATGCCTTCTTTTTTCCTTTCAGAATGAACAGAACAAGATAGTATATGTTTTTTCCTAGAGTAACTCTTGTTGTTGCTTATGGGAAAAATACTGATTGTTAGAGAAAGATCCACATTTCTAGAGTGGAGTAAATGGAAACTACTAAGTGACTGCTATAATTTTCTTCAAGGGAACGTGTACAGCTTCTACCTCAGAAGCGAGAAGTAAACTACAGCTCTGCAAAGATTAGCTCTAACATGTAGAGTCTGAATGAACTATTTTTGTCTTAGGTTTCAAATCCCCATTGTACAGGTTCATAAAGAAAAGGTCATTTTGTATTCACAAGCCTCATATCTTTCAGCAAAGCAAGAGAAGAACATTCTCAAATATAATGAAGAAAAATTCGCATTTGCTTTTATAAAGAGCTTTTGCTTTATCTGCTATTTCCATTCTTTTCAAGACAACATCTCTTACACATATCTTGTGATTGCACAATGTTTATGTATATACTTGTGAAGGAAGAGGGTAAGGATGAAAAAGTGCTTCATATTTTGCACATAATGATAAGCCGTATTCTTGCTATAATAACCTGATCTCTGGTTCAGTTCAGTATCTCTCAGTACCAAACAACAAGAATTCAGTTCTTTGTTTCTCCCTACAGAAGGATTAAAAGGGACTTAATTTATTATATGCAAGTGTCCCTTCCTTTGTAAGCCCTGAATAAAGGACAGTAGGTAACAATTTCTCCATTCCTTGGTTTCCCTCTGCATAAAAAAATGAATCTTGGTTCTGTTTCCCTTTTAAAAATTACCACAATGCAAACAATTATCACACTGCTCACAAGTAAAGTAGGTCTAAAAAACCCTGTAACTTTAAATTTGATACTCCAGAATAATTGATGCCCATTCCATAGAAGTTCTGATCTGTTTACCCCCAACTTCAGGTTTCTATTTTCAATAATCAGGATACCACTCCAGTTCTTTCCCTTACGTTTTTATCTAAACAATGTAATGTAAAAAAATCTGGCAGAACTGCTATTCCAGACCTCACAACAGAAAGACAATGAATATTTGGTTCCATGTGTTGTTTTCTGACACCTTCAGCTCTCTTCATGTTTAATCTTTGCTTTTTCCTGTTATTGTAAAATATTACTCACATAATTGTAAAATAATATTCAAAATGTTATAAAAATTGCCAGTAATGTTTACACATCATGAATGCAGGTGTGCCTTTTCATCAGGATGGAGGCAAAGGGGAAAACAAGCTAAGTTCCACTCCTTTCAGCTCAACAGTAAGCAATATAAAAAAGTTTAGAACATCTTCTCTGTCTTCTCCATTCTCCTGCAGCTTCCCAGAAATGACTGTAATCTGCTCACTGCTGTATATTCTACTTATCTTAATGAGATGCCACCTTATTCCTGCCAAAGGCCATGAAAAAGGATGTTGAAATGTCTTCCCTCATAAGTTTCAGGCAGTGAAACTGAATCAGAGTATGAGTTTAAGAAAAGACACTTTTGCTATTTCAACCTAAATGCTTGTGTGTTGGAAAATTATTATTACTACATTAAATGTGTCATGTTCTTTCCACAATCCACATAATATAGTTCAATATAATGAAATAGTTTAAATCTACCTAGTTTCATTGTCCCTGCTTGTATTACATAAGTGGGGGTGTGTAATCAATGGGATATGGTCACTTAACAAAGGCAAATTATTTCACTTGATGTTCATCTGGCTTTATCAGGCTGATCTACACCTCTAGAGAGGGCTATATTTAAAAGTATGTTATTGAAGTTTAAAACAATAAGCTCTTTTTTAAAAATGACTCTTTATCCTTAATAAAAGATAGAAAAATAAAAGTTTGTCTTAATTTATCACAGCAATCCTAATGAAAGGCTAAACTCAAAAGATCTTATTGTCTTGGATGCAATGTGCATTGATGCTGATTTCTCATGCATATTTAGCGAGATCAATATTGCCTCACAGACACTTGAAGGATCGTAGATTGGACTGGTAAAATCAACTACCTTACACATTCAGACAAATTCCATTGTTGGATGTCTCCAAGCACTCAAAAGTACCTGAATCAGAATTAGTTCTCTTAAGAGCTCTAAGTACTCACACCAATATGATTGGAATGGGGGAAAAAAGGTAGAAAAAAAAAATCTACACAGGAAAAACTATAGCAAAGCAGAAAAATTTAAAGGAACCATTGCATGTTCAGGCTTTGTCCTTTCTCCTGGACTATTCTTATGCACTCAGAAACATAAAATAAAGTTTAGAAGGTGAACATTCTAATTTAACAGAATATTGTGGTGAACAGACAAGATGCAACTTACACTATAATCCTTCCACTTGAAAGGTCCTACTTCCTAGAGAGTTGCAGAAGAGATGATTTTCACTGCACAATCTGAATTAGTCCACCTTCAAAAATGCTGTTCACTTCTAGAACATGTCATAACAGAGATTCACTTTCACTCGCACAGGGTAGCTCCTGACATTTTCATAGGTATGACACCAGCCATATTGTCTAGGTCCAGCCACTGAGTGAGTGACAGATGCTCTCTATTAACTCCTCTCTTTACAAAGGGAAAGAGTACAAGGGAGAGAGGCTTATGGATTGGAAAACTAAAATGAGCTTTAATGAAAACAACAATAAAATAAAACATATACAAATATATACAAATTCAATATTGAACCCTTCCTGTCGGACGGCAGTTAGTCACTGTCACAACTGATGCTGTGGGCAGGCACTGAGGAAGTCCCAGACTGGACTCAGAAACAGACAGGAGCTGGATTCAGGAACTAAAGCATGGCATCAAAGGCAGAAGCAACAGAGTCCTCCTTGGACACTGGCCATTGAAGAAGCTTGATACTATGAAGACTATGTCTTCAAAAATGTGCTGTTGCTTAGAAGAAACTAAATTGAAAAGTCACTGAACAGAATTGGTTGTGTTCTAACTCAAACCAGGACACATATTTATACTTATATTGATCATAATAGTTAGTGCGGTTGAACAAAATTTGCCAATAGTTTTTCTATAAACCAAGTCATAATATTAACAATAAATGTGGAATTGCTAAATTATAGGGAAATCCAAGTGAACTAGCCACAAATTCCAAGAAAGACAGAGATTATAATGCACTACTTGCAAGTACTTTAAAATTATATTTACTACATATGAAAGAATTTTAGGCCTACCTTCTGCCTTTGAATTCATGGCATAGTGAATGGCTTAACGTAAACTGATTGAGACAAATATGTTTCTGTAACCTCTCAGCACTTACATACTTGGCATGACTGATTATGTGGCTGCTAGCAAGATGACTTCAATCAGGCTAATATTTCTACAGAAAACTTTAATTAGGCATTTCATGCAATGGGCAGTGTGTAATTAGCATGAATATACCTTCTGCAAATCAGCCTGATTAGTCATAAATAAACATTGCAGTACTACTGAGGCTAATAGATGAATACTGTGTTTTACTGGTACCAAGGCTTATTGACTTGAATAGATCATGATGATAACATTGGTTTGATGAATTGGAACTGCCAAGGTAAAGTGGAGGACAGTTTGTGTCATAAAGCTATATCCCCAGCATTGTAGATAAGGAGCACGGAGTAATTTAAGATGAGGCAAAATACCTTAATTGCAGTAATTCATCTGCAGTTGGGCAGACAAATATATATATACAGTTGTGTAGGTGTAATTGGAGTTTGATAATTAAACATTTTGTAGAACAATCACAATTATACACTGAGACTAATTTGCTTCAGTGTCCCAAGGGAAGACTATTACAGTTATTGTCAAACTTAATATAGGTTTATGATGCCAGAAACTGGAAGACAAGTACTGTTTCTTACTCCACAGGAATATGTTTGCTCCATAGAAAAAACTACATGAAATAGTTCGGGTTTAATAAGGAATTTGGTTGTAAAGGGTTAAAAACATAGATTTTCCTTTGTTTCATAATTATATACACACACATATGTACACAGATATTTAAGAAGCTATTATATATAGTTATTTATAATTAGTAATAATTATGGAATTACAGGTGTGTTGTGTGTACACCACACACATACATTCCCATACTATTAAAAATAGTTTTTCAGTTCATGAGAGCTTCTGAACATTGGGGTGTGAACTTTAAACAATAAAAGCAACAACTACAATCTTTACAACTCAGAATTGCAACTGAAATCCTCTATAACACGATTTGCTCTAACAAAAGTTATAGGGGAACTAGAGTGGGAAATGTGGAATTCTATATAAGAAAATGTTACATGTTACAAATACCATGAAAATTTAAATTAAAATGGCCACAAAATAATCAACTAGTGTGTATAGGAACCAATAGTAAGCAAATTTGGGCATATCAATAAATTATAGACACTTTAATGTGATTGCCTGCTAGCAAACTATCACAATTAACAATAAATTAATATTAAAATTTTTTTAAATCCTTATTACAGATACAACAGAAAGGAAAAGAAGATAAATCATATATAACTTTTACCATTATCTGTAAAGCTTTCTCTTCAGAACCATTCTTCTTGGGTTTGGGGATGTTTTTTACAGACAGCAGTGAGAAGGTACTAATCACTCTTATTGAAGGAAAAGTGAGTTGTTCAAGGAATGAGGAGAGCATATTTTTAGCTTTTATTAGTGGAATTTAATCCTATTTCCATGAAAATGCAACAAGACAAAAATACCCAGGAAAGGAGAGAAAAGGACAGTATATGCAAGAAACCTATCTGGTCTGTTTCTGGTGTACAGTTATATTAATAGCATCTCTGCTAGATAATGAGACATTGGATATTTTGGATGTTTTTATGTCTTCCAGAGGACTTAATGAAAAACATTATTTTCATTAATTTTTGGATGTGAACAAGAATTTCTTACAGTTTTGCTTTCTAGTGTCTTACTAAGTAGTTTCTGTCATTTGCCTTTGGTGGCTTGTTCATTTCTCTAAACTTCAAATAATTATTTCTTCTGATTTTACACAGCTCCATATTTCTGTTCAGTGACTTTTCAGAAAACAGTATAGCTGTATAGATTATTCACAGCAAAATGATGATATTTATTTGATCTTAATAGACCTACAAACCAAATGAGATTTACCTATTTGCTGCTTTGTTTCCATCACAAAACTCAGCCTGGATCCAAAATTATCTCTGCAGTTGTCTATTCCCTCCACTTGCCCTAAGGAGCCTTAGTTTCATTCTGTTCCACCACTTCTAAGAAGAGTCTAGCTTCCTGCAAGTAGACTAGATTTGGTATCTCTGAGCCTGAGAAAACATTTTTTCAATAGATGAGAAACACAGGAATTAGCATAGAAAAAACTCTAGGTCTTTTCTTTCTGTGTTAAGGGTTAGGACTGGCCTAACCTCTAATCCAGTGACAGATATTCTCTACTACCCCCTTTTCCCCCACTCCAGGAAGGAACAGGGAAAATTAACAGATAGGAAGAGACTTGTGATTTGGAAATGAAATTTAAACTACTTTAATGAAAATAATAACAAGAGAATTAAATATATATACATATATATACACACACAAAACCCATACCACACCAGTTCATCTGGGTTCAGCTTCAGCCAGCCGTTGTTCATCCACGAACTGACAATTTATGTCTTCTAGGCCATTTTACTAGCACATTTGGAGTCACACATGATGCAAGCTAAGAATGACCATGTGCCAAACAGTCTGTCCAGTCTGCCTGTCTTAGCTAGTGGCTGCACATGAATTCTGAAAAGGGACAGAGAGAAACGATACCAGAAAGGGAGAGAGAGAATCGGGCACTGAAGGTACAGTTCCTGGTCATTGTTCTTCATACATAGAACCTGAAGAATATACCTTTTTCCCCCTCCACTCCAATCAACAATGCTTGTTTTCCAGCCAGTTACATCAGTAATTTCATGCGCAGTAGTATTCTGGAATGACATTGAAGTTTATAGTTTAGTTAATATAAATCATGGATGCAGAAATAAGCAATCACAAGGAAAACGACCTAATTGTGTAGGAAGCAAGTTAAACTCTGTGACTTGAATTTTAAAAACCTTAACTTCTATTGGCCATTTTAACTATTTGTCTTTTCCTACTACTACCTTGGAATATGACTATGTGCTCTATAAAAAGCATCATGCAGTAGTCATAATTATTTTGAGAACAAAACATTTTCTTCTTTAACATTGCTGTTGAATTCCAGCTGATGGCTGCTGATGGGGATTGCCTTTGCTCTGTCTTGCAGACTCGTAAGGGCAACTTCTCTCTCTGTTCCAAACAATTGCTTATTTACATCTATCACAACAGTTTCCCAGTGCAGCTGAGGAGCTTCTTCCACCCAAAAGTCTACTTCATAAAATGCTGAAATAACATCTAAGGACAGCTTTCAGTTTCACTGATCTTGCAGTAATATGGATAGTGCTTAAATGGTATCTTACATAGTGGTATCACAAGATTGAGTGAAGAGACAATATTTACTGCACAGTTACTGATTTTAACCTCATCAGGAGACAATGTCAAAGTGTTGACCATTTCACTAAGTGTCTCAAATGCTAACTCTATTGGGGAAAATACACTTTTACTTATGATACCAAATTTGAACAAAGATTGAGTTTCTTTGCGGAAAACACAAGTCTATTTGAAAATAAAAATCCTTTATTCTGAAATTCATAGAATCATAGAATGGTTTGGGTTGGAAGGGACCTCTGGAGGTCATCTAGTCCAACCCCCCTGCAGTGGGCAGGGGCATCCCCAACTAGATCAGGTTGCTCAGAGCCCTGTCAAGCTTCGCCTTGAATGCCTCCAGGGATGGGGCCTCAACCACCTCCCTGGGCAACCTGTTCCAGTGTTCCACCACCCTCGTGGTGAGGAACTTCTTTCTAATGTCCAGTTTAAATCGACTCATCTCCAATTTAAAACCATTGCCCCTTGTCCTTTCATTCCAGGCCTTTGCAAACAGGCCCTCTTCAGCCTTCTTGTAAGTTCCCTTTAAGTACTGGAAGGTCGCTATTAGGGCCCCCCGAAGTCTTCTCTTCTCCAGGCTGAACAATCCCAGCTCCCTCAGCCTGTCCTCATAAGAGAGGTGTTCCAGCCCCCTGATCATTCTTGTGGCCCTCCTCTAGATCTGATTCTATGATTGTATTTGAAAATAAAAATCCTTTATTCTGAACTTCAGTACAGGACTTATATCTTTTCTATAATGCTTTTCCAAATTTTTTAATTAATATGGAGTTTTAGAAGTTTTTCTTAGCACTTTACTATTGTCTATTTCTACAATGAACTGCTGACAATAATTTGCCAGATAATTTGAAAGCAATGTCCTAGTTTCGACTACAGTCTCTTCTTTAATGACAATTAATTCTTTTCTTCTGTCATTTGCCAAAAAAAGATCCTTTTTCCTCTCTCAGTCAGATTTTAGTCTGAGCCAACAATGTCTAAGAACGTTTTTTTTAACTTATATCATAATGTTAAACATTTTTAATTTCCACTTTTTTCATGGTACGTAATTGGCATGAGAGGAATTTTACTACCGTAAGACCACTAGGAGTATTATTTACCAATAGCATTGTCATTCTCGCAGTTATCATCTTCTAATCATTATTTTTAATCATTGAAACCAAGCAGGGATACAGAAAAATGCATTTAAAGGTCATCAGTTCTTTTTTTTCCTATCAGTTGTCTTTATCTGTATGCTGGTGCATAGACACTTATAAATGAGTCTGTGTGGAAGAAATCGGTCTTTGACTGATGCTCAGTTGCAGCAAAGATGCTTCTGCATAATCAGAGAGAGAGAGAGAGAATAATTTTGCCCTCCTAAACTTCTGACAGGCAAAGGCAATTCACAGCTCAGAGGAGCTAAATACAGGTCTTCTTATCTCAGTCAGAAACATGCTCTTCTAAACTGCCTGACTGAGCTTCACCATACCAGTAAGTTTCAGGTAACTATATCCCAAAATAAAAGCTCAGTTATTGCAGCTGCTGTTTGAAGACTTGCTTTGCAGTCTCAAGTCAGCATCAGAGTGGGCACTGTGGGGAGGGGCAGAGAAAACTGAAAAGCAAAAGAATCAAGAACAAAGCATGTTTCAAGCCCAGTATGCTGACCTGGGAGAAGGCATTTAACATGGCCTGAACAGAGCACCATCATCAGTACTTTTAAGAGTCCTTCATTTTTTCTTGCTTACTTTAATCCCTAAGACTCTCACACCATCGTTAGTTAAACCTTCTGAAAAAGAAATGTAGTTTTAGGAGTCTGTAGTAATGGATCTGGGAACAAGATTGGTGGAGCTATACACATACATCATCAGTCTAAGAACTGAGTTTGTACTGACAAAAAATTAAGTCTTGGTGATTTCAGACAGCTTCAAGATTAAGGATATACAATTTGAGGTCATAATTTTGGATTTCAACACTAAATGTGTGCATGAATCCTGCTTCAGGAACCTTAATCATTTACAATGTCTGGGCCCTGATCATTTTAGCCTTTCCAAGAGCTGGCAAACTTGTGCCAGTGTAAGGATATCTGAGACAGTTTTTTGCCACCTTTCTAATCAGAAGAGTACAGTATGTTGTTAAGGAAAGTCTGACTCAGTCTGCCAGCGAAATAGTCAGCAGAATGTGAAGAGAGAGAGAGAGAGAGAGAAAACAATTGTGGCTGAGAAACAAAAAGGAGATACAAGAGAGGAAGAGAAAAGGAATAGATATTGCACATTGAAATCTAGTGTGACTAAGTTCAGCTTTGAAAATACCACTCACTGACTTATTTGGGTGAGGATATTTTTCAGAAAGACATTGCTAAATATGTGCTGGTTTTGTAATGGTCAGAGATAGGGAGAGTAGCAGCTAGAAAGAGAAAACACTTTGGTTCACCCATCTCTGTAACATCATCATCAAATAAAAGCCTAGAAGAGGTAGAAAGCCTATTATTTTTCCCTCAGGCTTGTCACAAGAGATTTGGTACCTGTATCTGTAGTTTTTGCTCACTTTGCATAATCCTAAAAACAGACTTCTGAATGGGCAGATTTACTCCACCTTTAAACTGTTGCTGAATATTAACATGTCTGTTGAGCTAAACTGGATCTTTATTTCCTAGAAGAACTCACCAAAATTCCACATATTTCTGAGCACCTAAGCATATTTCTACCACTGAGAAACATGGTATGCTACACAGCATTACATTGGAGTCCCCATAGCTCATGCCAGAGGCTCTTAAATATCTTTCCAAGTGTAAACAGAGAGGCAAATAATAATATAGGAGACCTGCACATTTTAAACCCAGCTGTAATATGGCAAGGTTCTCTAGAAAGAAAAGAACATTGGAGGAAAATCTAGTTTTTTACATTTTATTATATTGTTGAGACTAATGGAAATTAGAATACGAAAGTCTGGTTAGAGGTCAGCTGTGAGCTCAGTGGATAGTAATTTTGTTTTAGATCAGTTTTATGGCTGAGAAAAAAGCATAGTGAACCTCACAAAAAAAAGAAAGGTTCATTGCTGATTCATTTGATACATTTTAATATAACTGCTGTTATGTGGTGGTGGGGTTAAGAAATAAGCACGCATGCATACAAAAATTTCTCAGACAGATTTAATCAATGTAAACACCTCAGGAGGTAGCTGTGGGCCCTGCTTAAGTTGATGAGACCACTTATCTTTCTGAAATAGTGTAGTTCAGTCTTTATAGACCAAATTACATTCAATTCTCCTGCAGCAGCTGCACTAAAACCTCAAAGGCCTTTTCTTAGCCATGTTTTTCATTTGGAGCTCCTGTTTTAAATTGTCTAGTCTACCTACACAGCTTAGTATTCCTCCAAATCATAACACTGCTTAATGTAATGTGTTGCAATGCAAATGTCAGCTTGAATCACTGCTAAAAACAAATAACACTTTTTGAGGCAGCCTAGAATTAGAAATGGTAAATAAATATTCAGCTGTCAGCATATCTCTGCATCAGGCTGATCAACAGTCTGGCTTTTCCCTGCTGGTGGACTCTGAACAGCAGCAATTTTGCTTTCACATTTTAATAATACTACCAAATGTTATCAAGGGGTCTTGCTCTTTGAAATGGTAAATATTCAGTCTCATGAAGGATGCTATCCTTGGATAAAACAGGCTATGTACCATGCATCTACAGAGACAAATCCAATCAATGCAGTCTTGAAAACTATTTAGGTGTTATAAATAATTCTTCCTGCCAAAGGAAAATTTAGTTAGTTACTGGACTCCATTGCAGTGTTTCGTTAGCAGTAGCTTTACTTTACCTTAGCAATTCTTAACATCACTCAAGCACTTAGAATAATGTAATAGTGTGAAAACCATACACACATTGAACAGAGGTATGTAGCTGACTGAATATCAGAAATAATCTCTAAACTTTGAGGTTTCTCTGCAGGATTTGTACACTGAGACTTAGTGACAATGAGCTATGTTGTAATCAACTACTATGTTTTTAGATTGCAACTCTCATTCATGAAGATGAATAACTGAATTTTAACCTCCTGTGATAAGGACTGTATGTTTTCTACAACCGTCCTTGGATCTTGGAGGACTTAAGATAGTCTTCCTAGTACAGTCATGCCATATTGTATATTTCCCATGGCTGTTTCATAGTGCAAAATAAAATGTTTCAAGTTTCAAAACGCTTTCACGAAGTTTTCTTCTCAAAGTAAATTTCAGGCATAGCTAGGAATTTGTACAAGATTGACTGTTGGGAAGAGAACAAGGTCCAGCAAACCCACCAGAGGACACGGCTGAGTCCATCAGACAAGCCAGTGGCATTATTGTGAAAACATGTTCTTAAAAAGGCAGTGAACTGTTCTGAGTTAGAAGTAATTCTGTTCAGTGATTTTACTTTTCAGTCAAGTCTCTTCTAAGTAACTACATTTTCTGAAGTTAGCAGCATGTTTTTGTAGACAGTGTCTGCTTCTAGTAGAGATAATGACTGATGTTTATAGTTAGTAACAAGGATTAGTATGCAAACTAAGGTCACTGCTAGATCTTGGGCACTACATTGCGGGTGCAGAGAAAGAGGCTGCTCCTGTAGGGAGGAGTAGACAGGACAGCTGACCCTAAACTGACCAACTAGGTATTCCATTCCATATATATAATATTCAGTATAAAGCTGAGGGCTCATGAGTGCCAAGCTCCTCTTCTTCAATGACCAGTGTCCAAGAAGAACTCTGTGGCTTCTGCTTTTGATCCTAATCCATGTGTTCCCAAATCCAGTCCAGAATTCAGCTCCAGAATTCAGTTCCCATCTGCCCCTGAGTGCAGTCTGGGACTTCTCTAGTGACTGCCCACAACATCAGTGTTGATGGCTGTGGGGGTCAGTTGTGCAGCGTTGAGGGGGTGCAGAAGGAAGAGATGAGGCAGGAGAGCAGGGTGCAAGAGCTAGAACTAGTTTAATTCAAAAACCCCGGCTTTTAAGGGGCCCGAGTAGGAGGCTGGTCAGTACACAGGAAGGGGCAGGGTCTCCGGCTGGTTAGCCAGTAGGCAAGAAGCTGAGGGCAACAATCCAATAGCATTAGGACAAAGGAGGGGCTAATTCAAGACTCTCTGCCCACAGAAGCCATGTGCAGCAGCACATGGCAGGGCTAGGATGAGTCATCTCTGAGCTGCAGGGAAACAATAGTCTAGAATGCAGAAAAACCTGTTTGACTTCCCTTGCTCCAGGCAGTAGAAAGGCACCTTAAGTGGGTACTTAGAAACAACAATGGGCAGTGGGCAAGGCATTCAGCCAGCAGAGATAAGAAAGTGAGTTCATCTTTAGCAGAAAACTCCAGGTAAATATGTCTCTCAAAATTCAGTCTCTGGTGTTATCCTTCTGCTTTATCATCTTCCATTCTTCATACTTTGGTGTGTTTCCCACAGATGGCAATGTCATTCCTGTCAATGGGGTTGGGTTAGATAGTGGTTTTCTATATACTTGTATATATTTTATTNAATTCTGTTCAGTGATTTTACTTTTCAGTCAAGTCTCTTCTAAGTAACTACATTTTCTGAAGTTAGCAGCATGTTTTTGTAGACAGTGTCTGCTTCTAGTAGAGATAATGACTGATGTTTATAGTTAGTAACAAGGATTAGTATGCAAACTAAGGTCACTGCTAGATCTTGGGCACTACATTGCGGGTGCAGAGAAAGAGGCTGCTCCTGTGGGGAGGAGTAGACAGGACAGCTGACCCTAAACTGACCAACTAGGTATTCCATTCCATATATATAATATTCAGTATAAAGCTGAGGGCTCATGAGTGCCAAGCTCCTCTTCTTCAATGACCAGTGTCCAAGAAGAACTCTGTGGCTTCTGCTTTTGATCCTAATCCATGTGTTCCCAAATCCAGTCCAGAATTCAGCTCCAGAATTCAGTTCCCATCTGCCCCTGAGTGCAGTCTGGGACTTCTCTAGTGACTGCCCACAACATCAGNGGTTTTCTATATACTTGTATATATTTTATTTTATTACTATTATTTTCATTAAAGTAGTTTTAGTTTTCTTTTCCAATCCATAAGTCTCTCGCCCTTATTCCCTTTCCCTTTGCCTTTTGGAAGGGAGAGGGGTTAATGGATACAGCCTGTAACTTGTTTAGTAGCCAGCCCAGCCCTAAACCTTGACAGATTTCTGCAACATGACCCATGAAGACATATCCCTGGCTTTTCAAGTTTCAAAAACATTTGTGAAAATCTCTGCAAAAGGCCCATATTTCATGTAGAAATGTCACTAAAAGATGTTAACATAATTGTTATCGGTTATCTACACAGCAGGAGGAGTTATCAGGCTTCAATACTTTCTTACTAAGAAATCTCTGACAAATCTGTGATTTGTCTATGTCACATCTACCTCAGCCCTAGAAGGGGTATAAGAAGATCCCCGCAGACAATGTAGGACTTACCTCCAGCTAGCAGTTCTGCCTCAAGAATGGATTATTAGCAAAGACAAATAACTGGAAACTTTGTGCAGCTGCTCTTGACAGAAGGTTCTAAAAATTGAAACAAGTAAAGCAGAATGCCATATCAAAATAACATCATATGTTGAGAAGAAAAGTTTATTTGACTAGGGGAATAATTATCTGATGACCTTTTCCACAGAATAAAGTTACTGTGTAGGTTACTACAAGTCTTCAAAAATTGAAGTGTCCAGTCTATTTTAAACAACCGATTTCCCATTCACAGCAAGAAGGTATTAACCATGCAAAGTTAAAAGTAAGATATTGAAATTATGGCTCAGAGCAAGGAAATCTTTCCTACAGAGCAGGTTGGAAAATGCTTCTAAGAGACACTAAATAGTAAGGGGCAAGTCCAGGTAACCCCCTGCCAATATTTTTTTTTCATTTCAATAGCATTCAAAACTAAAGATTAGAAAGCATATATTTAATGGTTGATGGGTTGCTAACAAGCTTTTGACACTCTGTGAGGAAACCTGATAAAGTCAAAGTATTGTCTCTCTTCCTTGAGGTCAACCACAGATACAGATATAATATTCCATTCATAGTAACAGTAAATCATATGCCATAGTACTTCCACTACATTTTAAGAATAGAAAAATGAGAACAAAAATTTAAAAAACACAATGGAAACAGCAATGACAACAGAGTTAAACATTGCATAAGCATGTTAGTAACTTTCACATATTTATCATTTGTATTTTACTCTACTTCAGTGTATTTAAGTAATCTTGAACTTTCTGAATCCGAATTTTTTTCCATTCATCATTAATCACTCTTCTTTCTGCATGATGTTAAATAATTAATTGATTAGTTTTAGAAGCCTCTATTAGTGCATGATGAACTGGTGAAGAAAACTATAAAGAAATAATCTTTGCATAGTATTTTGAAAGTTATCTGCTCCGTTTTCATTTTGTTCTGCTATATGAATCTGCTTCCTAATCTATGTCTAGTGTCTCAGCACTGCCTCCTTTATATACACATGCAAATCCTCTTACTCAATTACAGTTTCACTGCGTCAGTGGAATACAGCTATTCTGGAAGGAAACACCTATAGGAAGAAGCACATTTAAATCTTAAGTTCTGTGAACAGCATCCAATGGTGGAAAGAATACCAGGAAATTGACACTGGCATCAAGATTATATCACAGAATCACAGAATGGTTTTTGGGTTGGAAGGGACCTCTGGAGGTCATCTAGTCCGACCCCCCTGCAGTGGGCAGGGACATCCCTAACTAGACCCTATGGCAACCCGGTATTCCCAGGTGGTTTCCCATCCAAGTACTAACCGGGCCCAACCCTGCTTGACTTCCAAGATCAGACAATATCAGGCCTTCTCAGGGTGGTATGCATTGTTTACAGTATTTGCCATGCAAAAATAATTGAACCTTCAAATTCTTCTAGAAGTTTTTGCTACATTTCTGTTGTAGTTGTTAATAAAACACAAAAACATAACCAACACATCAAGTCGACTGTGCAATACTTCTCAGCCTATAATTCAAACTGTCAGTATAGTGTATGAGACAGGTGAAACAGAATGTAAAATAATCTGTATTCATAGAAAAACCTCAGCATGCAGTTTGACTAAGGGAACTGAATGCCCATTGTTTTAAGGAAGTGCTTTTCCATTGTAGGCATGTTGTAACATATGCAATTAATAAACATTGTGGTACCATGAGCCTTAGACTACATCTTTGATAATGTGTCCAGATGAGGGAGACACTGACCCATGTCTAAGTTCTAGTAAGATCTCTACTCAAATTTAGTTTGAATACAAAAGTATAACATAAACAGCAGTTTTAAAAGTTTTGGGAGGCATTTCAGAAGGAAAGACTTGGTGCCATGTAAATATATAAGGTTAATTAAAATACCAGAACTTGAGGTTCAGCTGATAAGATTGTGTCCATCCTCAGCATTGAAGAGCTCTTAGAGAACTCAAACAATTTCAAACACAATTCAACATCCAAGGAAAGATCCTTTTTAAAAATGCTTTTCAGCTCATCATCAAGAGGATTACATTATAAGACGGAGTAAGAAGTCAAATTCCCTTCCAGGGAGAAGATATTGGCTACTCACAGGTTCACTCCTTCTTTAGCCAAAAACATTAGAAGTGCACTGACTAGTACTTTAAACCACAACACTCACAGGGAAAACAAGCAACAATGAAGAATAGTGAGAAAAACTGACCTTTTTTCTAGATTACCAAGCTAAATGGTAACATCTCCATTTTCTGAATTTTAAGACATGAACAGACACCCTTTTGAAAGCCTGATGCAATCAGACTTATGGTTTTTGGACTCTCTATTCCTATATGAACTTATGAAATGTACCACTTCATGATATACAGTAGGTCTTACCAGATAATCTCCTGGAAGCTCCTCAATGTCCCCAGACAGCAATAAGAGAAACATCTCTATGTTTTGAAAAACAGTATCTAAAAGAATATAAACCTTTCAGCAATAGGTGTTGTTTCAGTCTTAAATGAAATGTTATTCAACTGTGGATTTTATCTGCTTAAAGTATCCTGCTTAAGCAACTTCATTCTTCATTGAACTAAGTGATTTGCGCAGCTGTCCTAGATACAGTGAGTATAACTTTAACGCATTGCCTATATTAAAAATATATATCTATTTGCAAGAAAAAATAAATAGGAGATACAGACTTTCTGGAAAAAAATGTATCATGGTCTTACCACAAGTGAAATTAAGGACATCATCTTACAAACAAGTGATATAATCAGTTTTACTTCTGAACTGAATCAGAAAGAAAAAATATACAGTCTTCTTCCCTATACCTCAAATAGCTCTGTTCTTTATGTCAGGACAGAATTTCCTTTCCTCACAACTCGTCACAGTTTTTAAGTAGAAAACACAGGATACAGCTTCCATTTTCTGAGTCCCAAGTTTAAGGTTAGGCAGTCATTTAACTCCATTGCTTTCCAAAGAAGTCTACTCAGAACCTTGTTGATAAATGCAGTTTTACATGCACTATAAATAAAGGAAAATATTTTTAAGTAGTGAGACCTAGTAACTTTTTAAACAGAAGGTTTTGCTCATTGATATTCTAATGTGTTCCTTGTTTATTAAGAAAATCAGTAGACACTAAAGGTTATGAACATCTCCTTCCCCTTCAATAATGAAGGGGTGATTCCTTACTTATGTCAATGACAGAATAAACTTTTCCAGTATCAAAAACTGTTGCTACTGTTGTTTCAAGTCCAACTTTTGGCCTTGTGTCATTTTCTTCAGATGCCCTTTCCATGGGCCATTGTGCACCTTCACACAATAGAGAATGGAGATCCCTCAGGAGACTGCATGAGTAAGTATTTCTTCCCTGAGCAAAGTAAACTGTTGCTGTCCCAAGTGCACCACAGTCACACTGCCACAGCGCTGCTCTTTAATTAGCTGTGATGTAGAGCAATCAGCCTACTTCTAGTTCTGACATTTGTTATGTCAGCAGTAATTTGAAGGGTCTGCGTGCTGTGTAGACCTACTAGCACCATATATAACTGAAATTAGTGAGAGTCTTCTCAAATGCTGAGATCAAAATGAATAACAAAACGTCATATCTGACTGTTTTTTTTACTCCATATGGCATTTCCATGCAGGACTGAAAGTGAGATCTATATTCAAAATAACTAAAATTCATCAACAATTATATTTTAAGACATTTATTTTTTATGAGTAGCTCTGAAGATGTTTTGTCTTCCTTCCTTCCTTACCCATTGCAAGCAAATATTTGAAATATTTCCCATGAAATTTGTCTGCAAAACCCTTACCCCTCTCCAGAGAAGGTCTGAACAGTTTAGCTGTTAGGTTTAATCTATATCTTTTATCCAGCAATTTAGCCAACTATTCACAGTCCCTTAAGGTATAGGAAATGTCTTTTATAAATTCCAACCTTAAAATCCTGAGGCACTTATTCCCTGCTATTCTCTTTTATTCTTGGATAGCTTTATCTGGGTAGCACAAAGGAGCAAGGAGATATCCTCAGTTTCCATCTCTTACTGAAGGTGTGTTATAGGGTATGTAAATTACCAGAGGTATCCATCTTTTCCCCCTTCACCCCCCTGACCATTAATGTGTTTGTTTGTAAACTCTCGGTGGGGGTTGCCCTACCCACCGGCCGAGCTGCGCAGGTAGGAGAGGAGCCGAACCAGCAGCAGGTTGCCATGGTGACCCGCACCCCTGCCCGGGTGGTGCCCGCCCAGTGTGGAGCTGCGCGGAACCGCGGGGGCAGCCCCCGGAGCGGCGAGAGGCGAGCAGCGGCAGACCCTGGAGCAGTGAGCGGTGACAGCCTGCGGCAGCCCGCACTTGCAAGTCCCAAAACAGCAGTGGCGGTGGCAGCCCACAGCCCGTGAGTCCTGACACAGCTGCAAGCAGTAGTAGAAAAGTGGCAACGGGACTATGAGGCATCCATGGTGTGCACGGCACACTGGGAGGGAGGAACTTCCATGGCGGGGACTGCCAGGAGCCCCGGGTGCTGCTGGGTAGAAGAACGAGGCGGCGAGAGGGAGAAAACATGCTCTTCTCCATCTTGCGGTGTCCAGATCATCCCTTCAACTCTCATCCATTCCTCCACCCACCATCATCATCCACCACCTGAGTTTCCTCCACTCTTCATCTCATCTGCCACCTCATCTTAGTCGGACTGCACCCTAGCAGGTTTTACTGCGAGTGGGGGGGTGGCAGGTGGTGTAAGGGGGGAATCAGGAGGGTTTGTACCATTCTATATTTTCATTGTTATATATTTTTCTATGTTAAAAAAGTTATTCTTTATAACTCACCTCTGGTGTACAGAGTGGATTATACATTTTCTGTCCTTTTGGGGAAGGGGGAGGTTCTTAAAGGGGCCTTTTCCCAAATTTGTCCTTTCAAACCAGGACAAGGTGTCTCCAGGTGAAATGCCACCTCCATGACCTTTTCCAAGGGAATAATGACTAGCTTTGATTTATTACACAGAATATTATAATTTCTCTGCTGGTCTGTGGATCATGAACTAGTGGATTATTTTCTGTCTAAATTATCAGCTAATTATTATTTCTCAGGCAAGCAATAATCCCTTTCATAAGGGAAAGCCTTCAAAGGGAATATTTTCAATTGGGAACACAAAATGCTTAGAAATACAAAGCAAAGAAAGGTTAATCTCAGCTTGGTGCAAGGTTTCTCCCTTCTCTAAACAGTCCAGAGCCTCAAGTGGTTGGAAAGGTCTTGAATACAGAGATTTTCATTTACCCCTCTGCTATAATCCATTTAAAATGTACAGTTGTGAACCTGACTGATTGGTATTTTAAGGTCAGCAGCCTAAAAATGAAATGGTGACATGCAAGTTAAAACAGAAGGACAAAGAAACAGCAGTGCTGGTGTAACAGAGGTAAACTAATGAGGAAAAACACAAGTTTCCCAGGAGAACAGTAAAAACATGATTTTGGCTTAGCTGATAGCACTGGCCAGGAGATATGCTGCAGAATTAATTCTACAAATGATGTTACTCTCGTATTTTTCACCAAGCAAGAAGAACATAGATATTCTCTCAGTTATTTGTTTCTGATTACTTTCTGAAGTACTGCGTCAGCTAGCCCTGAAAAAATGCCAGTATGTACTGTGGGGTTAGTGTTGGGGGAGAAGGACAGTAGTCACCTTCCTTTGTGTAAACCATTAGTCTCTTAGCAAAAGACACCACTGCCTTTCTCTCAGAAGGCAGGAGACCAGAGTGATGTTGGCAATTCTACCTGTTGGGTTTTAAAGCTTCCTCTTTCCACACTGTATTAAGCAGAGAAGCTGGAAAGATTCATGCTAAGTAGAGCAGCTGATCACTAAGGCTATATGTGCAACACAAGGCAGATATGCCTGCAACACACCACTGGCCTTGGGTGGGACACCTTGGGAGCTACCCAGAGCATGTTGATGGCCCACCTGAGCCTCCTGCCCACAGAAAGCACCAGACAACAAGAAGGCTTTATTTGGGTCCTGTCACAGTCTTCCTTATCCATCTGAGCTCAGTACTGAGTCAAGAGGGAACTATGCCCTGTTATGGAAAAGAAAAAGTACTAGCATAGCTGTACCAAGAACCATGGTACTCAGGAAAGCACTGTTAAGCAGTAGTTCTTCATAATGCCAAGAGGCCCTCAGGAACCCACATCTGTTCCTTTTACCCCTCCAAAATTTGCTTTTAAGGTCAAACTTTTTTCCTTCATTGTTTTGCTTTGCAAAACAAGGATCAAAGGACAATATGCAGCTACCTTTTTAGTCTGTCACAAAACTAGAATTTCAGGATTTTAATTTTTTTTTTTTTAGTAGTAGGTCATAATTTCTCAGTCCAGTCCTTCCTATTCCTATATCTTTGAACTTTATTTGGATGCACCTGTTCATCTGCATGGTTGATAGTTCAAAATGTCATGCAAGCCTCACTTTACACTTTGATGGGGTTTTTGAGTATTAGTTCAGCTGATGCAACTGAATTGCCCTGAGGGGGTAGTGGTGATGAGGAGAGGCAGAGGAGACAAGAAAGAATAAAATCATTAAAATCACTAATGCAAGTGAGAGACAGGAAGCAATAGTATTGCCAGATACTAGACCTTGCTGGGATAAGGAGCTGAAGGGATTGCTGAGAGGCGAGAAAAACAATTATAAAGTCAAAATACAAACTACAAGGGGAAAAACATATTAAAAATAATGGGAAAACATTACAAGATTTTACTTATTTTTAACCAAGGTTTAGAAATTAAACTGTAGCAGGTGCCCCTAATCTTTCAGGCTTTGTGTTTTAGTCATATAGAGTACTCTACAGTAGTGGCAATATTCATTTACTTGCATCTCTTCTTAACTCATTAATTATTGTATGGGTTCTAGTTGTTTAACTCCCTACCTGGCATTGAAACTTGTTTACAAAAAAGGAGCTGTTTCAGTGAACAAAGACAATCCATGCTAGTTCTACACAGCAGTATAAAATATCAATCTCTAAAACAGGTTTGTAAGAGAATAAACATGCCTCCAGTGCAGAGCTCATGGGCAATTATGAGTTCAGCATTAGGAGGTAGGTAAGGATATTTCTGTTGTGTGTTCCCTCCACTGCAGTTAAATCAACAATTCCAGTCTCTCTGTGGAAATTACAATGATGCTCTTGATTAAACTCTGAGAATAATGTCTGGCAAAGTGGCTCTTGTCCTCTTTCCTAAGGCAGCAATAGGATGGCATTGTCTCTGTTCTAACAGAGATATTAAGTTTTGCTCATGGAGTGGAGCAAAGAGTGTACAGACAGATGATAAATCTTAAAGGTAATGATACACTGAGGAATTCATAATGCCTACTGATTGAATTGCACGCTAGGTGGTTCACACAGTCAAATACTATTTATTTCTGCATATCTTCACAACATTCCAGTTTTTGCAAGTTCATGACTGCTGCCTGTATCACAAGATACTCTTGTTGATAACAAATGCTTCATTAATGGTTGTCTGCACATTTCTGACCCAGTTATTGACCACTTATCCCCAGTAGTCTGGAGGACAAGTCAGTTTTGATGTATAACTTCCCCTAATGTGTTTTTTGGAATACTGTGATGATAACACATGCACATTTATCTTCATTGTGGCTGCTGGGAAATTTGAAGGTTGTCTGTAACAAGATTTTCCTATTTAGTTAAATAATTACATCAGGATTTTAAAACACTGTTATCAGAAGGCAGCAACAAATTTCTAATCTAGCAAAACAGTACATGAATAAAGGTATTTTAACAAACAAACAATACTTCAAAGTCCTTCAGGCACAGTCTGAAAATCACTTGGGGTCTCCTGTGGCCCCTGGTGCAATAACTGTGCCAACAGCAGAGGGAGCATTAAACTCATTGCCCACAGTAAAGTGTGGGGAGTGATACCCATGTTCCTATAATCCTTGTATGGGTAGGATGAGCTCATTAGCCTTCTGGCAGTCATCCTAGGAGAAGGACAACTCTGATTCCAAACCCAGGCAGATGGAGCTCGTTTAGCCCTCTAAGGCCTTCCATCGAAGAGGTTAAACCTCCGTCCTAAGGACCTCGCTGCCAGCATCCAAGCTTGCTAGGCCCTGGCAGATGAACCTTAGGATTAAAGGGTGGGTCCAGCTCTGCACATGCTGTGTCTCACCTAAAAAAACTCCATTGCGCAGGCTGGAGGGTGCTATCCGCTATCCTCTTTTTATCAGTGTGCTTATACAGGGCACTGATGAGGAGCATGGGTGGAGCCCTCCCTGGATCTTCGTTCGCAAAGCCTAGCCACGACTTCAAAGTCCTTCTGCACATTACTATAGAATTCCAAATACAGGGAATCAAACCCAGTTCTCAGTAGAGATGACTCTACTGTTAAGTCACAAACATAGGTACTCAATGCAACTGACTGCATGGATTAAGTAACAGCTAGTGATTATAACTCTGCTGAATGTTCATTGACAGTCTGAACAATGACAGTGTGATATCACTGTTATACTATGTGCTGAGAAGTTTGTAATTCCGAAACCAATACTTCTTTGATGCAAAACACTGGTGATACTTCTTGTCCGTGCCAGATCATAAAGTTTTTTGTTATAAAATAGTTTTGGCCATGCAGTTGCTGCTGTGTATCAGTGTAGTTCTATTGATTTCAGTGGAGGAATATTGCTTTACACTAAGACTGATCCTGTCAAATTTTAAATAAAATTGGATCAGCAGTCTCACTACACAGACTAAACTTTGCTATTAACATTATTTATTCTCTGACAGAATTTTTTTTCCCACTCATTCAAACCTTAGGCAGTGCTGAGCTACGCTTGTGACTAGAACTTGATTTACTGCAACTATGAATGTCTTAGACTCTTCCAATATTACCTGTAGGACAAACTGCAAATAAAACCAATATTAAGATAGTGTGCTTTGTTATCAGCAACAGACCCAAAACAAGCAACAGATAAGCAGAATAAAATTGGTTTTTTGTATTATCATTAATAACAGAAACGAGATATCACTGTACTTGGTTTCATACCTCTTTCTTGAGCGTTTTCATATTCAGAGGATATTGGCTAGGTAGTTGTGCTCCTTGTTACTTCCTGAGGTGAACCTTGATAACTAAGTTCTTCTGAGGATCTATTTTCATGAATGACCATTTTATTTACCTTCTAATATTTAAGTAAAAAACATTTATATTAGTAATGATGTTCCAGTCACACAACTGTCACCTGTCTCGTTAATCAGTATAGTTCCAACTAAAGAGATGCATACATTTTCCTTCTCATAACTGAAGATCAACATCATCTGTTCTAGTTCTTTGACAGTTCCTTCTTTACAAGACAACCCTAGTACTTTGCATTCATTAATCCAGTGTTAATTTTAACAGCTCCAACAGTAGTGTTATTGACATCTTATGGACAGAAACTGAGACAAAGGGAAACTACTCATCTCAAAACAGAAAATATTTGAGTCACACAGATTCAATGCTAATACAGGAAGAGGAGAACCTTAGAAGTCCAAGTCTTAAGGCTTATATCTAACCTTTGATTCATGTTCTGAACATAGCCCCCCAACACCAACCTTAAACTAGGACTTCTTGCAGTGGTCTCTGTGGTAAATGACATTTAGGAGCAGGGAAATAAGGTTAGTATTGAGGTATTAGTGTTCCTGTTTGTTTATCTGTTGCTGGTAGAATGCTTAGTAAAGCATCTGAACTTTTGTCAGGTTATCCATCTTAACATGCTATAAAGAAAACACACTCAGGAACCCAAGTAGCTGTGAAGTCACTGCTGCTGAGAGCTCACTGACCTCAACAGCAGGACAATGTAAGATTTTCACCCCCAAAACAAAATCATTCTCAAGGATGTTTTGTCCTTTTTGTCTTTTTACATCCTTAACAAAGTGCTAGGAAAGATCTTCTGCTTATTTGCCATTTCTTGACAGATGACTTTACACCTGACAGAAGTCTCTGAGGGGTTCTTCAGACAGCAGGAAGCTGATTTACTGCATCATCAGACTGCTGGTGGTGTGCATGAAGGAAAGATCTCATTTCCTATGTCGGCATCATTTTCATAGCAACCATCTCTCACGTTCCACAGTTCTTATCTGTGAATGTGTGAATTAACCCAGGACTAAACAGAAAATGAAAAAATGAAGGTGCAGAAACAGGTAAAATTATGGATAGCACAGTAGAAGTTTAGGATGACACAGTGATTTCTAACATAAGAAAAAGAACCAGGTATCAGATTTGCTGAGGAAGGTTATGGGAAAATGGTAGCCAATACCTCTAAACAAGAAGAAGCGGGAAAACCTGAGTTGGTGTTTCTCCGTGGAAGGAATACATGAAAGAACAGAAGAGCAGCAGCTAAAATGGTAGAATCCATCAGACTCTGGTAACTGATTATGAAAATTTGCAGGTATCAATGTATCTAATGCTATCTAATCAGGTCTGAAAGCTGTTACCATGTGCTGGCTTCTCACTGGCCAGTGTGGAATTTCAGTGCTCATGGTCCCTTTCCCCAAAGAGAGGTGACAGCATTGCCTTTTACCAAAGGCAACTCTGTTGGCAGTCTCAGGGCATGTAACTGGGTTAACTCACTCAGAGCAAGTCACAGCGCAGGACCCCAGAGCATGAGAGCGAGTGCAAAGACTACTGCTGTGAAAAGTAGCAGTTGCTTCTTTTTAATTCTAGGAATTTTAATTATCCACAAGTTTCATTTGGACACATTTTAGTTCCTTATCTACATTTTAAAAATTGCTTCTTAATTTCTACTGCAGATATTATTAGTAAATAATAATATTGGATATTACTAATAAATGTTATGAATTTTGTCTACTAATTATTACAAAATAAATCTAATATTAGATACTACTAAGGTAAAGTGTTTGAGAACTTTTAAAAATTTACTACATTATTCTTCTTCTGAACTGGTATTTAGTAAATTCAGTCAGCAAGGTTTGTGCCCACCCCAAGACTTTTCAGTATCAGTTTTGTAGAAAATAATGTATTTTGGCCTATAAATGAGAAATTAATTCATTTTAGCTCCTTGCAGGTAAGTATTGTTGAAATTCACCCTATTGACAGTAATAATGAAAAATGTTTACCTTAGAAATATAGGTGACAAATTTTACGTTGTACGTAAAGCCTTTGCCTAATTCCGTCCTCCATCAGCTATTTCAATACTTTGGAAAGCAGAGTTTTGATTCTTCTGAGCTAGAAAGCCATTCAAAACATCATACTCGCAGAGGTTTGGAGTTATGAAATCCCACAGTTCTTTGTATCGTTCACAGAACAGAGAAGACATCAACAATCTATAAGAAAAATATGTTCTATTACACCTTAAGTAACCTTAATAAGTTAAGTAACAGATGGCAAGACATAATATTGGAGATAGTTACTCGGGAAAAAAAGAACATATAATGCTAAAGGGAATGTAGGTATTGCTAGGATTCCTGATTTTAATCTGAAAAGGATGTACAAGAAGCTGCAGAAATCTATGGCATTTTCCAGAACTCTGAGATGTTTCAAGCATCTTTGACTCCTCTCCCAGAATTTTCATTTTGACTGCATCCCTCTTTCATCACCTTTCCACACTATGTTTAGAATGACTTATAAACATTTTCTGGGACTGATCATAGGATCATAGAATCTTAGGGGTTGGAAGGGACC
>VWZO01011163.1:1328-12660 GCA_013396975.1 Bucco capensis | reverse complement strand
CTGTGGATGTTGTCTACTTGGACTTTGGTAAGGCCTTTGACACAGTCTCCCACAGCATTCTCCTGGAGAAACTGGTGAATCATGGTATAGACAAATGTACTCTTCACTGGGTTAAAAACTGGCTGAATGGCTGTTCCCAGAGAGTAGTGATTAATGGAGTGAAATCTAGCTGGCTGCCAGTCACCAGTGGTGTCCCTCGGGGCTCAGTTTTGGAGTCAGTCTTGTTTGGCATCTTTATTGATGACCTGGACATAAGGATTGAGAGCACCCTCAGTAAGTTTGCAGACANTGAGGTGTTTACCCTCAGTAAGTTTGCAGATGACACCAAATTGTGTGGGAGTGTTGATCTGCTGGAGGGCAGAGAGGCTCTGCACAGGGACTTGGACAGGTTGGATCGATGGGCCGAGACCAATTGTATGAGGTTCAATAGGGCCAAGTGCCATGTCCTGCACTTGGGTCACAACAACCCCAGGCAACACTACAGGCTTGGGGATAAGTGACTGGGAAGCTGCCCAGCAGAGGACCTGGGGGTGATGGTGGAAACCCTTGTACTCAGCACTTGTGAGGCCTCAGCTGGAGTACTGTGTTCAGTTCTGGGCCCCTCATTATACCAAAGACATTGAGATGCTGGAGCATGTCCAGAGGAGAGCTACCAAGCTTGTGAGGGGTTTAGAGAACAAGTCGTATGAGGAGAGGCTGAGGGAGCTGAGCATGTTTAGTTTGGAGAAGAGGAGGCTGAGGGGGGACCTCATTAGCCTCTATAACTACCTGAAAGGAGATTGTAGAGAGGTGGGTGTTGGCCTCTTCTCCTTAGTAATTAATGACAACCAGAGGGAATGGTGTGAAGTTGCAATGGGGGGGAGGGGGGGGAGGTTAGATTGGATATTAGGAAGAAATTCTGTACAGAAAGAGTGGTGAGGCACTGGAACAGCCTTCCCAGAGAGGTGGTTGAGTCACCATCCCTGGAGGTGTTTAAGAAATGCATAGATGTGGTGCTCCAGGACATGGTCTAGTGAGGGCAGGGGTTGTGTACTGTTGTTTTTTGGTGTGGGTTTTTTGTTGTTGTTGTTGTTTGGTTGTTTTTTTTGTTGGACTCAGTGATCTGAGAGGTCATTTCCAGCCATGAATATTCTGTGGTACTGTGACACAGAGGCATTGGAGAGTGTCCAGAGAAGGGCAAGGAGACTAGGGAGGCGTCTGGAGCACAAATCTTCTGAAGAGCAGCTGAGGGAACTGGGGTTGGTTAGTCTGGAGAAGAGGAGACTCAGGGAAGACCTTCTCTCCCTACAACTGCCTGAAAGGAGGTTGGAGTGAGATGGGGGTAGGTCTCTTCTCCAGGCTTAACAGTGAAAGGACAAGAGTTGCAGCAGGAGAGCTTTAGATTGGATATAAGGAGAAATTTCTTCACTGAAAGGGTTGTTAAGTCTTGGCCCAGGCTGTCCAGGGAGATGGTGGAGTCACCATCTCTGGAGGTGTTTAAGAAACATTGAGATGTGGTACTTAGGGCCATGGTTTAGTGGTATGGTAGTGCTAGGTATGGTTGGACTCGATGATCTTAGAGGTCTCTTCCAACCTTAATGATTCTGTGAATATCAGTTCTTGTTAAGAACTCTCTCTATGCTCTATGAAATACAAGGCCTGCTTCACTGAAAGATTGAAGCAGTCCACCTAAAGCAGACATTAAGTGCTCATACCATTTACAATATTTACATAATATACATTTGTATAATATACATTTGTATATTATGTAAATATTATGTATATTATACTGGGCAATCTTAGCAACTTAGAATCAAAGCGCAAGGCAAAGAATCACTGGTGTTACAAGTAAAACTTTCTTGTAGATCATGTTGCAATATTGAATGAAGAGAACTCATCAAGGCTAGGCTTTGCAAACAAAGATCCTGGGAGGGCTCCATCCACGCTCTTCACAAGCGCTTTTTACAAGCGCACTGATGGCGAAAAGGCCAATGCAGGACAGACAAGAGCGGTTGAAAAAGGCACAGCAGAAGGACTCCCCAGGAGGTATAACTTGCAAGACACGATTCTTTCTACGCTGTCTTTTCTCCTCAAGAGCGATCTTGCGTGCTTTCTCGAAAACATCAGCTGCATTAAAAATAGTGTGTCTCCAGACTTCCCGATTGGAGGCCAGAGTAGACCAGTTAAGGTGATCAATGTGGCCAAGGCTGAGCTGTTGTTTCAGGGAGTCCTTGGATCTCCTCTTTGGGGCTCCTCTCTTGCCACAGCCAGTGGCAAGTTAACCATAAATCATGATCTTAGGAAGGCAGTAGTTCTTCATCCTGGAGACATGACCTGCCCAACGCAGCTGCGTTCTCAGCAGCATGGCCTCAATGCTTGAAATTGCTACTTGTTCTAGGACAGATGTATTAGTCACATAATCTGACTAGTGGATGTTTAGGATTGTACGGAGACAGCGCTGATGGAAGCACTCCAATAGTCGTAGGGGGTGGCGATAGATGACCCATGATTCGGAACCATATAAAAGAGTGGACAACACAGTGGCTCTATAAACACTGATCTTTGTACTTTTCTTCAAGTGTTTATTTCACCAGACTCTTTTACAGAGTTTTCCAAAAGCACTATATGCCTTTGCTAGCCTATTGTCATACCATTTACAATATTTACATAATACACATTATTTTGTTCTCACTGGACAATCATAGCAACTTAGAAACAAAGCGCAAGGCAAAGAATCACGGTGTTAAAAGTAAAACTTTCTTGTAGATCATGTTGCAACACTTGAACGAAGAGAAGTAACCAGTGGTGTAAATGCTCTCTTGAGGTGTTACTTCACAGTGACAAGTCCTGCTGAGGTTTATTTACACCAAGCCTAAGCCAGCAGAAATCTATTACTCTATTCAGAAAACTGATGAGTTCACAAGTGATCCCTTCTCCAGTTGGAACACTGATCAGCAGAATCTCAGCATTGAACTTCCTATTGTGCAAACAGACAGCAGTTCATTTCAAATGCTCTGTTGTATTCAATACTAAAATAGATTTGAACTCCCTTATTATAGATGCTATAAAATTACACTAAGAAGTTCAAGTTTTCAAAGTAACGATTACCTTTATTCTATATATTCTATATATAACCACAAGATTGGGACCAGGGCAGTGAAGTCCCTCCCACTGTATGTGAAAGTCAGGTTCATGACCTCCTGAGGAACCTTAATATACATAAGTCTATGGGACCTGAGGAGGTGCACCCCAGAGTCCTAAAAGAATTGGCTGATGTAGTCACCAAGCCACTCTCAATAATATTTGAGAAATCCTGGCAGTCAGGTGAAGTCCCTAGTGAATGGAAGAAGGGGCATGTCACACCCATTTTCAAAAAGGGTGTAAAGGAGGAGCCTGGGAACTACCGACCTGTTAGCCTCACCTCTGTGCCTGGGAAAATCATGGAGCAGATTCTCCTAGCAGGTCTGATAAGGTACATGGAGGAAAAGGAGGTGATCAGAGACAGTCAGCATGGCTTCACTAAGGGTAGATCCTGTTTGACAAACCTAGTAGCTTTCTATGATAGTGTGACTACCTCAGTGGACAAGGGACAAGCTGTGGATGTGATCTATCTGGACTTNCAGAGAGGTGATTCTGCCACTTTACTCTGCTCTGGTGAGACCTCATCTGGAATACTGTGTCCAGTTCTGGAGCCCTCAATACAGAAAGGACATGGATCTGATGGAGCAGGTCCAGAGGAGGGCCACGAAAATGATCTGGGGGCTGGAACACCTCTCCTATGAGGACAGGCTGAGGGAGCTGGGATTGTTCAGCCTGGAGAAGAGAAGACTTCAGGGGGACCTACTAGTGACTTTCCAGTACTTAAAGGGAACTTCCAAGAAGGCTGGAGAGGGCCTGTTTGCAAAGGCCTGCAGTGAAAGGACAAGGGGCAATGGTTTTAAATTGGAGAAGAGTAGATTTAAACTGGACATTAGGAAGAAGTTCCTCACCACAAGGGTGGTGGAACACTGGAACAGGTTGCCCAGGGAAGTGGTTGAGTTCCCTTCCCTAGAGGCATTCAAGGTGAGGCTTGCCAGGGCTCTGGGCAAGCTGATGTAGTTGGGGATGTCCCTGTCCACTGCAGGGGGGTTGGACTAGATGACCTCCAGAGGTCCCTTCCAACCCAAACCATTCTATGATTCTATGATTCTATATTTTCTTTCAATACCCAGGATGAAGACATTCCAGCTCCAGCATGGCTGACTTCTCACAAGCATCTACCAAAGTCCTGTAGACAACCAAAGCCTCATCTAAAATTCAGTTTTCCAGGTATGCTACTTTGGTCTCTAGCATTTTCTCTTCCCTTCTTTTTAAAGCGCTTTCCCACATCTTTTGTTGTGCTACAAACAGGTCTATTTCCACTCTCTTCTTCTGCTACCCTTGAACCTCAGGCTCTGCTGCTCTTCCAGTGGAGGACCTGTAATTCAGTCCTCCCCCAAGTTACTGAGGAAGTCGCATGGCCACTGATGGACAAGCAGCTGGTGACATTTCACCTCTTGAAGTGTTTCTGCAGTGCAAAAACTGCAACCTCCAGCTTAGGCATCATTTAATTCTGCCAAATAACTAACAACAGGAATGACTCCAGCCTTGGACTTCCCTTCACAGGGATGGTTCTCCACACACAAGCTGAACATGCTGTCATGGCCTCAGTGGAAAGCAGAGTGTGTGGTGGTCTCTGCTGCATGGTGTTAGGTATGGTTGGACTAGATGATCTTAGAGGTCTCTTCCAAGCTTAATGATTCTGTGATTCTGTGTTTAACAAAATCTACCCTGAATTTTACAGCTACAGCTTATCATCCACCCTAGGGATCTGCTCCATCAGTTTCTCAGTAGCACCAACCATTTAAAATTTTCACCTTTATTTTATATATATATATATATATATATATATATATATACATACACCTTTGAATATCTCATATATATATACACACATACATACAGATGGCATTGGTACATTCACCACAGGAGAGACTTATTTACAACCAGTTGGAAAAATCAAATTGTATCAAGTTACAGTATATCAAACCCAAATTGGCCTTTGTGCTTTCTCTTTGTACAGTAGTTTCTGGTTTTATTTGCATCAAGACACATCACAGAATGAAAAAAAAGTCAGAAAACTGCTAGGATAGAGAACTGCAGAGCATCAGCTTTCCTCATAAACCCTCATGAAGTGCACAGAACAGCTGCTTTCTGACAAATTCCCCATTCAAACACCTCTGTGGTTGCCCAAGGCTGCTTGAGGATCTTCTCCGTAAGTGTCATCATCCAGCAGAAGAACCATGCATCCTGTCTCGCACTGTGCACATTCATGAGGTGAAATTCTCTGCCTTCACTGAGTAAGTGATGTTTTATGAACCTGTTGAACTTCACTCTCTACTCAGGACCTTAAAGTGATTTTAAAAAGAAGCGAATACCCCTGTTCTACATGGTGTTTAAGAAATATTGAGATGCTCTACTTATGGACATGGTTTAGTGGCATGGTAGTGACAGGTATGATTGGACTTGATGATCTTAGAGGTCTCTTCCAACCTTAATGATTCTGTGATTCTGCAGCTGAGGCACAAGGAATAAGGCTTGAATTGCTGTCTTCAGACACTGACCAGAATGTGGAAACCAAGGGCCTAAACTCCAGATTCTCCCCAATCTGTTTACTGGGTTGGTGAACCTTGTATTCTCAGGTCATCTCTACTCTTGGATGGAGATGCTCATTTATAATCCACACCACTAACAAAAAAAAATAGCGGCTCTACAGCCCAAACAGCCCAGGTGTACATGAGTAAAGGTCTTTTTCTCTTGAAAGCAGGAAATAGTTTCATAAGAAAGCTGTTCAATTAAAACCAGAGCTAAGTTACACCTTCCTAGCAATTCAGTCCATCTTGGTAGTTTGGCACAGCAGGTTTAAGGACCTCTTTGATCAGGCAAACAGGCATTTTCTGGTCAATTGTAGTTTCAGTGCTGAGCTGCATTAAAGTGATCACCTCCCTCATCTGTTTATACTTCAGTAACCACTGGAGACCAAAAAAAAGAATTCCTAAGATATACAATATTAATTAACTAATTAAAAACAGTGAGTTTTATTATTACTTTTGAAACACAAAGCCTTTCAGGCTGGGTGCTGAGGGAAGGCTGCTGCCCTCCCCTGCAGGAACTAAACTATACAGCATGTGCACTGGGACTTCAAGAAGCATTTTAATTGTTTTAGGTGTCAGAGATCTTCTGTGTCCTCATAGGAAGTGACAGCATTCACCTTCATCTCAGGAAACATTCACCTCTTCCGGACGACAAACTACTCTTCCTGGAGTTATTACCTCTGTGCAATGCTTTTCCACAGGCTTCTTGGAGATGGAGGATTCTTCCAGTCCTCTGTTTTGACACCCTACTCTCTCAAGGATGGCTCCAGGATCCCTTTTTCAACAAGGTGAGATTTCAAGGTTTTATACACACTCAGTTGTTGCTCAGGCTGAAGGATCAACAGTTGCTTCAGTAATTTGCTGGGATTTGGACCTCTGGCAAAGAAAAACCACTTTTTTTGGTGAGCAGCAGCTCTAAAGAAATTTTTCAACAGCTTTCCATTTTTCTCTTGCTGCTCAAGCAATGTCTTCCCTTTTTTGGGGACACTGAGTAATGGATTTAAGAGAAGAGTGTGATCAGTGAGTTGAGGGAGGTTCTCCTCCCTCTCTGCTCTGCCCTAGTTGAGGCCACAGCTGGAGTATTGTGTCCAGTTTTGGTCTCCCCAGTTCAAGAGGGACAAGGAACTACTAGACAGAGTCCAGGGGAAGCTACAAAGGCACGGAGGGGACTGGAGCATCTCTGTGAGAAGGAAAGGCTGAGAACCCTGGGGCTGGTTAGCCTGGAGAAGAGCAGACTGAGAGGAGATCTTCTCAATGCTTATCAATATCTAAAGGGTGAGGGCAAGAGGCTGGGGCCAGACTGTTCTTAGTGGTGCCCGGGGACAGGCCAAGGGGAAATGGGCACAAACTGGAACCCAGGAAGTTCCACCTGAACATAAGGAAAAACTTCTTTCCTGTGAGGGTACCAAAAAACCTGCAAATTAAACTAAATTTTTCTAAATAACAGCCTCATTTTTAGCTAGTCACTTCTTTACAGCCTACCTCTAAATATGAGGCAAATAAAAATCTGTTGCTCATTAGGTATCTTAGAATTATTTAGCTGCATGCATTTAACAAAATAAGGGATGTATCAGTTTGGACAACTACAGCCCCTTGATCTCTCCCTTCCTCAGGAACCAAAATGACTGACTGGAAGAGAACTGTCATTCCCATGATTTCTTCTTGAAAGCTGGTGTGGTTCAGGGAAGATAGAGCAGTACTTTTAGGAAGCTGTCTCTTCTCTTTAACCATAGTGTTTTCATCTTTAACAGAAAATCCCAAGTTAAGGGACTGAGGATAGCTGAAACTTTCAGAAAGAACTGCAGTCTCACAGCCTGTAGGCTCATCAGGAGCCACAGAAGGAAAGCAGATGTTGCAACAACCCTCCTGCCTCAAACCCAGCCTCACACCTCCCTGTAAGCAGTACATTCTAGTAAAAAAATCTAAGATGCTCCTACCTAAAACTTTCTGGTATTTAGCATACACAGGTTCCCTTTAAAAGCACTCACAAAATCATGAAGGCACAGCTTGAACCTGACACAAACCCCAGAGAGAGACATGTTTGCTTAGTAGTGCTCTATTTGTAATCAATGAACAAACCAGGTTTAAAAACCTGCGATCATCACTAAAACAGTGTGGAACGTAACAGGTGTGAAATAACTTTGAGCTTCAACAAGGCCAACTGCTAGGTCCTACACTTGGGTCACAATAACCCCATGCAATGTTACAGGCTTGAAGCAGAGTGGTTGCATTGGTACCTGGCAGAGAAGGACCTGAGGGTGCTGCCAGATAGTTGACTGAGCATGAGCCAGCAGTGTGTCCAGGTGGCCAAGAAAGCTAACAGCATCTTGGCCTGGAGCAAAACTAATGTGAGCAGGAGGAGCAGAGAACTGATCATCCTCCTGTCCTCAGCACTGGGGAGGCCACATCTAGAGCCCTGGGGTCAGTTTTGGGCCCCTCAGTGCAAGAAGGACACAGAGGCATTGGAGTGTGTGCAGAGAAGGGCAAGGAGGCTAGGGAGGGATCTGGAGCACAAGTCTTCTGAGGAGCAGCTGAGGGAACTGGGGTTGGGTAGTGTGGAGAAGAGAAGGCTCACAGGAGACCTTATCTCTCTCTAGAGCTCCCTGAAAGGAGGGTGGAACGAGATGGGGGTAGGTCTCTTCTCCAGGGTTACTAGTGAGAGGACAAGAGGAAATGGCTTCAAATTGCAGCAGGAGAGGTTTAGATTAGATCTAAGGAGAAATTTCTTTATTGAAATGGTTGTTAAGTCTTGGAATAGGCTTCCCAGGGAGGGGGTGGATTCACCATCCCTGGAGGTGTTTAAGAAATATTTAGATGCTCTCCTTAGGGCCATGGTTTAGTGGTATGGGAGTGAAAGGTATGGTTGGACTTGGTGATCTTAGAGGTCTCCTCCAACATTTGTGATCCTGTGGTTTTGTGATTCTGTGACTCTGCTACAGTTCCTGTGCAAGCTCAATTAGTTAATGTTGTAGAAAGTCCATACCTTATGAAACTGGTGATGTAGACGTGAACAAAAGTGGCCATCAAGTACTGGCAGTCAAAGCGATCCATGATACCACCATGCCCAGGGATTGTGTCTGCAAAATCCTTTTGGATGTGATGATTGGGGAGGGGAAACAAAAAACCGAAACAAGAAGAAATCATGGTCAGTGATTCCAGTGAAAGACAGTAAGGATCTATCACTTGACAGCAGCACATTAAGGCTGCAATTAAGCTACAGTTTCACTGCGCTGAGCCAAAAGTCAGCAAGAGCTTCTGTCCTAGTTTGAGTCAAAATCAGATATTCCACGCCATTTAGGTCATAGTCAGTCCTTGAGGCTGTGATATTATTGAGCTTGGGCCTTGGGGTGTCTTGCATGAAGCCTCAGACACAAGCAAAACAGGTACTTAATTAAGCCAAGTAGAACCTAATTAACTAGTACATAAAGGAGAGGTCTGGGTCTCTACCCTGCCAGAAGGTTGAGCACATGAGTCTTGTGAAGATCAGCAGCCCAGCTCTGTTCCTACAGGACTCTACTTGTTTTGCCTTCCATCTCAATCCAAGAGTTCCTGAGTTCCAGGATGCAGCCTCCTGAGCCTGAATCCTGGCTGCTGCTGAAGTCCTCCTGCTACAGCATCAGTGGTGACATAATCTGATACTGGGTTGGTGGTTGGCTCGGCCCTAACCCTTGACAGCCTGCTTTGCTAAAGCAGTTTAACTGCAAAGGCCAGTCAAGGGGCGAGAAGAATAAGAGGAGAAGAAGCAGCTTGTCCACGGTATCTCACAGGAGGATAGCAGCAGGTCAGGTGCAGGTCTGCTGATGCACTTGATGTCCATGCATACTTCATTTTGTAGCAAGTGTCTGAAGTTAATTGGCTGCTGTTTCTTGCCTCTATAGAACTGAATTCTCCTCTAATATTTTTGTTGCTTTATCGTCTCCTGGTAGCTGCTGCTGAAGCATTTGTAACCAGGGAACATATATATATTTGCTAGGAGAAAAGCAGTAACCTAAGGACTCCTTCTACTCTCTAACTTTGCAAGTTGTACTGCGGCTTTATCAGCCCAACTACCCTCTTCTGTCCTTTCTGTCATCCACACTCACTTGTTTAGTCACTGGGGCAACTGCCAGCAAGTTAAACCAGTCCCACTCCAGCCCTCTAGCACCCTGGCAGGCACGGAGTATCTAACCTAACCTATGTGCTGCCTTCTGTAGCAAATCCACAATATCCTGGTCTTCTTGAAGGTCCTCTGGTCACCACCTTGGGGCTTAAAAGTATTATAAAAAAAAAAAAATTACTTTTTAATGCACTTTAGGAATAAGTGCTGCTTTTCAGGCCCTTCTTCACATAGTCTGGACATAGAAGTACAACAGTACATGATATGGGCATGCTGGAAGATGTCCAGAGAAGGGTCATGAGGATGATCAGAGGCTGGAGCACCTCTCCTCTGAGGACAGGCTGAGAGAGTTGGAGTTATTCAGTCTGGAGAAGAGAAGGTTCCAAGGAGACCTTCTTGTGGCCTTCCAGTACCTGCTGGGGGCTACAAGAAAGCTGGGGAGGGACTTTTAGCATGTCAGGTAGTGCTAGGACTAGGGGGAATGGATCCAAACTAGAGGAGTGGAGATTTAGATGAGATGTTAGGCAGAAGTTGTTCCCCAGGAGGATGCTGAGCCACTGTGCCAGGTTGGCCAGAGAGGTGGTGGCAGCCCCAGCCCTGGCAGTGTTGCAGGCCAGGCTGGCTGGGGCTGGGAGCAAGCTTCTCTAGTGCCAGGTGTCCCTGCCCATGGCAGCGGGGGTTGGCACTAGATGATCATTAAGGTCCCTTCCGACCCTGACAATTCTGTGATTCTGTGAGGCTGTAGCTAGCAAAGTGCTGGGGCAGCTGCTTGGACCAGCACAACCAGGGGTAAGTACAAGCACATATGTAGGGGGTTTGCAGAAACAGGCTTCTGTCCCAAGCACATGCCAAAACTGGTGGACATAGGTGACACCAACAACCACTTCTGCAACATGGCTTGGAATATGAAACCACATTCTTCTCCTATTTCCAGCACTGAAGTCATGTGTTGATTACTCAAAGTTTGAACAACACACATATCTATCTGAGAAAATGAAGTACGGATGCTATAAAACACCTCAAACACCATCACATCTTAGTAGAACACCAGGTAAATACAATGAATGAATGGAAAAGAAAAAAGCACCAAACTCAACTCATTCATCTAATTCTAAGAAAAAAAACCAGCTGTCTTACAGGAATCATTACACACCTTGATTTTGAAAGCTCTTTTAAATCCACTGGCAAAGAACCCTCCGAATGGCCCAATTAGTGAGGCAAATGTTGAGAGTGCAATGCTGTGCATCTGAATTGGGTACAGATTCACCGTTTCCTGCAAGAAAAAGAATCATCACTGTTTTTCAATGCTGGATTGCAGACATTTTAAGCTTAAATAAACTAAACCAGGGCTGTTACAGAGCAGACGTCTATAAAGGTCGAGTTCTCCTGACACAAAGTAATACTATAAAGAAAGGTTTGACTCAAAAGAAGGTATTCCATGCCATATAGGTCATATTCAGTCCTTGAGGCTGTGATATTATTGAGCTTAGGCCTTGGGATCTCTTGCATGAGGCCTAAGAAACAAGCAAACTGGTGCTTAATTAAGTTAATTAACACCCAGTTAACAACTAATACATAGAAGAAG
>VWZO01011162.1:0-23949 GCA_013396975.1 Bucco capensis | reverse complement strand
GCAGGACCCTGCACTTGGTCTTGTTGAAGCTGCTGAGGTTCCCCTGGGCCCACCTCTCCAGCTTGTCCAGGTCCTTCTGGATGACATCCTCCCCCTCCAACTTATCAACAATGGCACTTGTCATCCTGCAATGCCTTTGTGGCCTGGCTGGTAATCTCTGCTCTGGTTAAGAATGAAATCAGGAGTTTAAACCTTGTCTGTGTAGGGTGAGAAGGGGAGTTGTAAAGGCAAGGACTAGGAGCTGCATAAGAAGGATCTGTATTTTATTACCTTCATGTTGTTTTTTCTCTGTTACTAATCTCATTATGCTCAGGAGTATAAATTTAGGTTGCCACAAATCTGTACTGCTAAAATATTTTACCTCAACTTCTTAGGAACTCTCTCCATCTGTGTGGATAATACTAAGTATTAATTAACTAGATAATCCCATGCACTGCTTGGAAAACATTTAACATGTCATAGTAGTAAGTCTAAACTTACTAAAGGCAAACCTGTCCTTTCTCCAGAGGAGAAGGCTTTGGGATCTCCTTTTTCATTGAGAACAGCACTCAGCTTGCTTCAAGTACCTGCTTGAAGCTGCAGATCTCTTTTTTTAAAGCACAATGAGTGCAGCAAAGTGAGACTGGAAGGTGGCCAGGGGAGCAGGAGCATGCTGTTGGGTGCTTCTGCCCAAGCAAGGCCAGCAGCTCTTTCTCTGCCCTTGCCCCAGCAGCACATCTGGTGGGTGAAGGGCTGGAGAGCTGAGCCAGCTGCTGCTTTGTGTGCCCTAGGCTGGGCACTGCATCTCTTTCAGTAATACAGGCCAGGGTGGGGGTTAGAGGGAGAAGGATGAGTTGTAGGGCAGCCCTGAAGCTCAGGTGGTGATGAAGATGGTGGGGATGGAGCAGAGCTCTGCCTGGGGAAGGGAAGCCCTTGTCTGAGCAGGGTCTGATGCTGTAAGCAGCAGGAGGCTGCATTTAGACTCAGAGAATGGTTTGGGTTGGAAGGGACCTTCAAAGGTCATCTAGTCTAATCCCCCTGCAGTCAGCTGGGACATCTGCAGCTACAGCAAGTTGCTCAGAGCCCCAAACAGCCTGAGGTGCAGTGGTTCCAGGGATGGGACATCTATCTTCTTTCTCTCTAGTCTAAATCTCCCTCTTTTAATTTAAAACCTTGTTCTCTCACAACAGGCCCTGCTAAAAAGTCTGTCCCCAACTTCCTTGTAGTCCCCTTGCAGTATTGCAGGTTTCCCTGGAGCCTTCTCTTCTCCAGCCTCAGCAAGCCCAACTCTCTCAACCTGTTCTCACAGCAGAGAGCTTCCACTCTCAGCTCATTTCCATGTCCTCCTGTGTCCCTGCTCCCCCAGCTCCATGTCTGTGTGTGCTGAGCACTCCAGAGCTGCCCCAGCACTGCAGCTGAGCTCTGCCCAGAGCAGAGCAGAGGCACAATCCCCTCCCTGCCCTGCTGGGGATGAGCCCAGGACACAGTTGGCTTGTGGGCTGGGAGCTCACCTGGCTGTGTCATGTCCAGCTTTTCCCCCACAAGTATTCCCAAGTCCTTCTCTGCAGGGCTGCTCTCCATCCTTTCACCCACCAGCCTGGACTGATAGCAGAGACTGCCCTGTCCCCAGTGTAGGACCATGGACTTGGCCTTGTTGAACCTTCTGATGTCCTCACAGCTCCACCTCAAGCCTGTGCAGGTTCCTCTGGACAGATGCCATCCCTCAGGTGTCAGCTGCACTACTCAGCAAGCCTGCTGAGGCTGCTTAGCTATGAGCTAAGGACTTGGGACTAGAGCTGGGGAGTGAAACCCTGTGAGATTTGGCTGCAGATGGGCAGCACAAGCTCCCTAGCCCCACAAGTAGGAGCAGGTATTGCTGTGGGGAGGCAATGCCTTGCATGAGCTGCTCAGCCATGCTTGCACATGGTGTTTCAAGGGCAGGATGAGATGTGCTCCTACCACAGCCAGTCTGCAAGTGAAATAGGTTTCTTTAAACCAGGCTTTGAGAAAGCACACACTCTAATACTGCACCAGTCCTTCAGGCTGGAGGGGGTTGGCCAAGTCCCCATTAGGATCATTTGCTGGTCCAGTAACACCAGGTATGAGTGCAGAAGCAGATCTCCCCATCACCTTAGGATACTGGCAGAAATCCTTAGGCATTTAGAGCAGCAAAAAGTGCTTCTAGCTTATGGCTTGGAGAGAACTGGCAGAAGTCCTGCAACAAAAGGACCTGCAGCTGCTGTGAGGTGGGTCTGTGCCAGGAGGGCTTGCAGCTCTGGCTCATCTAGCATGGACCATGCTCAGGGTGAGCAGGACAGACATGACACATCACACCAGATTAGGCTGAAGCATACCTGCACCAGCAGGGACTTACCCAGGGCTCCTAGCAGTGGGAACTACCCTAGGGATGGTCCCACTGCTGCCTGCTTGGAGGTTAGCACAGGCAGAGTGAAAGCATTTGAATTGTCTATTTGCAGGTGATTCTGCTGCCCTGGGGCTGTTTTGTTTCCCAGAGCTGCAGATGCACCTCCCAAGCCCCTGGGCTGATCCAATCTTTTCCCAACACACTTGGGAGCACACACACATACTCACAGTGGTTATTTCTTCCTCCCAAACCTTGCCAGTAGTAAGGGAGTTCAAACAATGATACAATCTTTACAGAGCTCTGTGTTTCTGGATGATGGAAGAGCAGACATTTACTGCTTGGATCAATAATTCAAGAGGGAAGTAAAAATCTGACAACACCAAAATATGAGACTGTATTCCAGTTTCTGCAGAGTTCCCATGCAGACAGTGAGAAGCAGTGGCACCAGCCTTGGGCTTCCAAGATCTGCTCCCTTCCATCCCAAACCAGTCTGTGATTCAATGCCAGTGCTGAGCAGCTCTGCCTCCTGCCCTCTGAGGGTTTGCTACCTGTGGGACATCCCTGGGCTGAGAAGTCTAACATGCCTGTGAGATCCTTGCTGTTTAAATGGAGATGGAAATCCTGCACCTTAAACAGGATTCTTGGTCATAACAAAACCCCAGAAGCAGCCCAAATTGGTGGTGGGCAGTGAGTGTCCCTTGCACAGCACTGGGATGTGAATGCTTTGGCCAATTCAGACATGGGCCCAGCTCCTGCCTGCCAGCCTTGAGCATTCCTGCCCAGCTGCATGGGGTGAAGTCAGGATACAGCCTGTGTTGTCCACACTGCCCTGAGAGCTGCTTCAGATCTGTTTGTAGGCACCTGTGAAATCCTCACCTAGCTGAAGTCAAAGACTGAGCTCCTGATGACTTCAAAGGTGGGATGATTCCACACTGAGCCTGCATCTCCTCAGCTCCTGCCCCTGGACCTTTAGATGTCCTTCTCTTTTAACTCTAGGTGGTTTGTGCAGTCTGCAGCTATATTTGGGTAGGGCTAGGCTGTGTTTGCCTCCTAACAGCTTTTGATGAGCAATTTGAAGCTGGGTTTTGCATCACTTGTCAAAGGGCTGTGTCAGATGTGCTTTCTGAAGGGAGCTGCTCTCAGAGCAGATGTGCCTGTGCCCTCAGGGCTTGTATTTTTTCTTTTCTGGATTTTGGGTTTGTTCTGACTTGGAAAAATGCCTTATTTCCCTCTCTGGAGAGGCATCAAGTCCTACCCTGGCTCTATGGGCTGTTGGACCCTGGGGAATCTGTTTCAAGGGCAGTCTCAGCCTTGCCTGCTTTCCAGCTGAACTTGATCAAAATCCCCATGGAGCTTCCTAGATCTGACAAATGACTAATTCCTACCAGACAACTGTTTAGCTCTGTTTCTGGCTACCAGTGATGTTTCTAGACTCTAGGAAACAACCAAGAAATAAATTCTCTTTTGCCTATCATGTCCCAAAGACAGGTGTGAGCCAGCCAGGGATGGATGCTGGGGATACCTCTGAGGAAACAGCTTGCTCCTCTGGAATCATTCTGAATTTACAGTGTCACTGAAATCAGAAGCTGAAACACTCTCTCTAATTAGAATGAAGTTTTTCTCTGCCACTTTGTATTTTCTTCCAGCTTCACAGTATTCTGATAATTGCAGCCTTTTCCCCCCATCCCTCTAGCTTTAATTTGTAGCCCATCACAACACTGGATAAGAGAATCAATCTTTAAGTTCATTACCTCAAGCTCTTTCCCAATATCTTCTCCTGTAGTTGGAATAGATCGTGGTGTTCTTCTTTCAGTTCTTTATTTTTCTCTTCTGTGCCTGATTGAGACAAATTACCCCTGGGTGAGGAACAAGCCTGCTGCTGTGTGCCCAGTGCTGGCCATCAGCAGCACTGGCTGCAGCAGGCACACAGTGGCCCTGACAGAGATGTGGCCTCTGAAGCACTGCTCCTGAAGCTGTCTAGTGCTAGTGGTGTGCAGTTTCTCCCTGCAGCTCCATAGGGAAGTTGGTATTTTCTGCAGCTGTGATGATGGTAAAATAAACTATATGACAGCAGCATTGAGTGCACCAGCAGCAAGTGTGCAGATGACACCAAGCTATGGGGTGCTGGGGATAAGTTGGAGGGGGAGGATGTCATCCAGAAGGACCTGGACAAGCTGGAGAGGTGGGCCCAGGGGAACCTCAGCAGCTTCAACAAGACCAAGTGCAGGGTCCTGCCCCTGGGTCAGAACAATCCCCACTATCAATCCAGGCTGGGGGATGAGATGATGGAGAGCAGCCCTGCAGAAAAGGCCTTGGGGTGCTGGTGGCTGAGAAGCTGCCCATGAGCAAACAGTGCACGCTGGCAGCCCAGAAGCACAATGGCATCCTGGGCTGCAGCAAGAGAAGCGTGGCCAGCAGAGCCAGAGAGGTGATTCTGCCACTGCACTCTGCTCTGCTCACATCTCNTGAGTGCACCCTCAGTCAGTTTGCAGATGACATCAACTTGGTTGGAAGTGTTGATCTGCTGGAGGGCAGGATGCTCTGCAGAGGGATATAGNAACCCAAACCATTCTAGGATTCTATGGTGAAACCCTAACAGGTTCAGGGGCCAGTTCTGTTTCATGTCCTTGGCAGTGATCTGGACAATGGGATTGAGTGCACCCTCAGTCAGTTTGCAGATGACATCAACTTGGTTGGAAGTGTTGATCTGCTGGAGGGCAGGATGCTCTGCAGAGGGATATAGCAGGCTGGATTGATGGACTGAGGCCAATGGGATGAGGTTCAACAAGGCTAAGTGCTGGGTCCTGCCCTTGGGTCACAACAACCCCAGGAATGCCCCAGGCTTGGGCACAGTGGCTGGAAAGACATGGGCTTGTTGGTCAACAGTGGCTGAAGCTGAGGCAGCAGAGTGCCCAGGTGGCCAAGAAGGATAACAGCATCCTGCCTTGGATCAGAAACAGTGTGGCAGCAGGGCTAGGGCAGGGATTGTCCTCCTGCACTGGGCACTGGGGAGGCTACACCTTGCATCCTGGGTTCAGTTTGGGCTCCTCACTCCAAGAAGGACACTGAGGTACTGGAGTGTGTCCAGAGAAGGGCAAGGAAGCTGGGGATGGGTCTAGAGCACAAGTGTGAGGAGCAGCTGAGGGCACTGGGCTTGGTTAGTGTGGAGAAAAGGAGGCTCAGGGGAGACCTTCTCACTCTCTCCAGCTCCCTGAAAGGAGCTTGGAGTGAGGTGAGGGTTGGTCTCTTCTCCCTCATAATAAGAGATAGGACAGGAGGAGTCAGCCTCAAGTTGTCCCAGGAGGGGTTTATGTTGGACATTAGGAACACTTTCCTCAGTGAAAGAGCTGTCAGGGCCTGGCACAGCTGGGCTGTGGGTCTGAGGCTCATTGTCACAGTCATGGCTTTTTAATCACAGCTCTTAGTTTGTGCCAGGGACTGGGCTGTAGGAGCAGGTGAGGGATGAGCTTGTGGCTCAGGTTATGCATCCAGTGAATATTATCCATAACCACAAACAATGATTTTTTAAATGTGCCAGACTTTTGCTGCAGATATGGAAAAAGGAGGAGGAACAGTTTAAAAGCTAGAAACATGAGGTCTCAAGTGAAGTATTTCTTTCAGCACCCCCACTTATCCCTGTTCCTTTCAAGCAGAGTGAGCTTCTATAACCTTGTTTTCCCACTGTCTCTCTGGTGTTCAGGACAGCAATAACTGTCTTTTTGGGGGTGGACAGAGGAAAAAAATTAGTCAATATGTGCTGGAGAAATTACTGTTGTTCTTCTTTGTGTCTGATCCCACTTCCCTGAGGACAAAGACCAGAAGAAGCAGAGCGGGGGGGAGGGAGCAGCAGCATCTGCCTGGTCTTGACCCATCCTCACTGCCCTCAGATTCTGTTCCCACAGCCTGCAGGTGACAGCAGCAGGGCTCTAGCTACCTGGGAATGTGCAAGCAGCATCTAGGAACCAGGGCACCAAAAGCCTTGGAGATCCCTGGGGACAGATCCCTACCCTTGGGTACCCTCTCTCCACCCTACTGGGGACCAGCATTACTCTTTTCAGCTGCCAAAGCCACTTCTGACCTGGTGCCTCTGCTGAAATGTCAAACATTGGACAAAGTGTTAATTTTTCTGCAGAGTACCAAATCCCAGTGGTTCCACAACAAAACCTGCAAAGGACATGTCCTCCTGGCTCTGGTCTGTCCTGTCCCTAGCTCTCCTTAGTGGGGATTTATTCCTGTCCCTGCTGCCCCTGCCCTTTACATGGGGTGGGCAGTGGTGGGTTGCAGCGTCTCAGCTCCATCCTGGGACCCCTGCCCTCCCAGGGAGCTGCCTCAGAGCAGCTTCCTTGCTGGGTAAGAACTCAGCTGATCCCCTGTTCCCTATGTAATTTGGATCCAGCAAGAGCAGGACAGCAAGGGACACTTAGTAGCTGTGCTCAGGTAGCACCACAGGATGCTCACAACCTCTCCTGCACTGGGATCATTATTTGCAGCTTTCATGGTTTATCATGGAGATATTTCCCTCAGGCTTTTACAGCTGTAGGCCCCATCCTGCATGCATGTACACATGAGGACTTCCCATCCTTCCCATGACTTTCCATTCTGCCCTAAGTCANTCAACCCTCACCATGCTGGACTCTGGGTGTCATACCTCAGGCTTTCCATACGTTTGCTGTGCAGTGAACAGGTGCCTGAGGTTCCTGCTGGCTCTGAGGAGCAGAGCTGGGGGTTGGAGGGACTGTCCACAGCAGCAGCAGCAGGAGCCTCCCTGGTGTTTGTTTGCTTTCCTTCACTCCTCTTGTTGACTGTGCAGGAGCAATATGTGCAGGCAGGGGAGCTGCATACAGATGTCCCCGAGCGGCTGGCAGCTGAATCATGCCTTGCCTCCTTTTGTTTTGGGTTTTCTTCTTTCCTTCAATCCCAGCCCCTGCTGACATTGAATTAAAGGCTTTTATTGTCCCTTGTGCAGGGATTTTTCTCTCTCTGAGTGTTCTCTGCAGAGCAGTGCCTGTGCAGCCCTGCACACAAGCTGCCATCCCCACTGCCCTGCTATTAATAGCTGCTCTGCTCTTTGATGCCTGAGCCCTGGTGTTTTTATTGCGGGCAAGCAGCAGCTCTTTGGATGTGCTCTAGGTGTTTCCAATTCTCCCAGCAATGCCTTCTCCTGTTTCAAATTCTTGCTGCCTATTTTTGTGTCCTTTTATCTGCAATCCCTTTTTTCCCACCCAGGAATGGTCCCGCCAGAGGGCAGTTCTTGTCGGTGATACTGCTTTTGCATTCTAGACTTTTCAAGGACTAATGAACTTTATTAGATTATAATGAACTTATTACTCAGTGCTGCTGACCTGCTTTCTAAAGAACTTGAATTATTATTTGGAACAGGCCTGTTGAGGGACTGCATTTTTTCTTTTGCAGAGCAGTGTGGGTATATTAACTATTCAGAGTCAGATTTTTTTTTGCTTGACTTTAATTATCTAAGATCCATGTCAAACCTAGCTGCTCTGCATTGATGGAGAGCCAGGGAGCAGGGATGAGGTTTGCTCCATCCTCTGAGCAGGCTGGAGGAGTGTGCCATAAGGGGTTAGGTGGCTGCCATGTCTTGTCTCCCTCCAGAGCAGCATTCTCCATCCCATCACCAAGGCTCAGCCCCTCTGGCTTCTGGGCTCCAGCTGCACCAGCAGCCACCCTCAGCAGCCAAGGGATGCTCTTAGTGTCAGTTCCCAGTGGATCTGTCCCCTCTGTGCTGGCTCTGAGGGTGCTTTAATGCCAGTTTCTTTGATTTGGGGTGTCTCTGGCTGAGCTTGAGGGCAGATGGCTGAGTGTGGCTTCTGGAGGACACCTGCTGCTCACCACCCCATGGGAATCTGGCTGGTGAGTGGGTATTTACTGGGTAGGAGCACTGGGATCAACTCAGGGATGCAGCATGGTGAGTTCCAGCAATCCTACATCCGTCAGAGGCTCTTAAATCCCCCACAGCAGGAGCAGGGAAAGGCAGCCAGTGTGGGGAGATGCTAAACCATCAGAGCCAACAGTGGGAGGAGCAGGGTCCAATAGTTGGTGCTGCCTCACAGTAGCTCCAGCCCTAGACACTTTCTTGCCCTGAGAGGCAAACCAGTGCTCTCTCCATGAACCAGGGACTGGCTCCTACGAGTTGGTCTCCAGCATGAGCTCCTCCAGACTTGCTGTTCCAGCCAGCTGGCATGTTGGCCATGCACAGGGCATGATCCTGGGTTAACAGGGATCCAGCTGGAGCACCAGCTCCTGTGGCTATACCTTCCCATCTTGCCCTGTCCTGTGCTTCTTGGCCCAGCTCAGTGGAGCACCTTGCCCTCCCCAGCTGTGCCCTCCCCATCTCCTTTCGCTCAGTGAGCTTCAGTTGCCAATTTTCACCTTTGGCTGCCTGCCTTCTGCTGTGCAAACCCTGTGGTACTGCCTCTGGATGCTGTGACTCCTCCTCAGCCCTGCTGCATGGCTTGGGTTCCTGCTGGTGTTTTCTTGAAGCCTTTTAGGGCTCTGGAGTGTGTGTGCTCCCTGGCAGTGCTCCCTGTGCTGGCTGTGGAGCAGTGGGGGATGTGAATGGATGAGTCAGGCGCTGGCAGGGCACCAGTTCATTGCAAATCAATTTTCACCTGCCTGGAGCCTGTGCTGCCAGTGGAGAGGAGAAAAGGGAGCGTGTGTGGGAGGGAGGGCTGAGGAAAGAGTCTCCCCTCCACCAGCCAGCCATCAGCAGTTGGCTGCAGCCCCTCTCCAGAGCAGAACGAGAGAGAAACAGCCGGAGCTGGGGAGGGAGAGAGGAAAGACAGGTCCTGGCATGAATCCTCAGCCTCTGAGCAGCAAATGAAAAAGCATGGGAAGAAAAGAATGAGCAGCTTCTTGCTGTATCACTTCAATCAGGTTGAGATGCTTCAGGACAGGTGCTCAAAATGTGCCCTCTCCAGAGGTGTTTTTCTGGAGGCTGAGGTTGCTCGGTGCTCCCAGGAGCCCACAGCTGACTCTAGAAATGCCAGTGAGTGAGGGCATCAGAGGTGATTGTAGGACACCCTTCTGCAGCACAGCATCTCCAGGATGTTTGAGGCATGTTCTATACTCCTGTGGCATGGACATCAGTGGGGCTGGGGACAACATCTGTGGGAAACTGGGAGCATGTGGACAAGCAGGAAGTGAGAGGTGCTGCCAGGACTGGAGGAGAGCTGCAGCCCTTCCCTCCCTTTCCCCTGCTGTGGTGCTTGAATCTTCAGCCTTGCTCCTGGGCAGAAACCTATCCTTTTGTGGACAATCAGCAAATGTGCTGTCATGGTATGTGGGGTAGGGCCAGCTGGAGCCAAAGGGCCTTGAAGGTCATGGGAGGAGAGAGCAATCAGCCTGGCTTAGGCATTCATGTGCTATTTGGACTGAGCATCTATGCCTCCACCCCATGAGTGTGGTAGCTCACTTTGTCCCTGGATGCTGGCTGCTGTCTTGGGGCATTGCAGTGTCCTTATCTGTTGCAGCATTCCCTGTTTGCCTTGTTGCAGGAGCACTTCTCAACACTGTGTTGTGCTGGGAATGGTTTTCCCCTAATGCTGCCCTGGAAGATGGAATGCTGTGACCTCAGGGTGGATGTGGAGCTGGCACGTGAGCTCATGGCAGCAGATACATACTGCAGGGCAATGGTGGCAGGAGATCCATGTGCTGGATGGGGAGACAGCCCCCATAAAGCTGCCTAGCCTCAGGGGCAGAGCTCACCCAGAGCACAGACATCCCTGGGAGCTTCAGTGGAGACCTGAGGCTTGACACAAGCCTGATGGTGGGAGTTCATTGTGTCTCCTTACTGCCCTGCACCTACCAAGCTGAGATGCCCTCATTCACTGCAGAACAAGACACCCAGTATCTCTTTGCAGGATCTTAGCTGGCCCCAAGCTCCCATGCTGACCTTCCTCTGAGTCTGAGGCCCTACTGAGTCTGGGAGTCATAAATCAGAGAAATGAGCCTTCCCCCTCCTTTAGCTGCTAAAGTTAGGACAAAAGGAGCCAAAAGCCTCCTTGCAGCACCCCTCCATGGCAGCCTGATAGTGGGCACCCAGTAAGAGTGGTCAGGAGGCTCTCACCCCTCTGCTTAGCAAACACACCCCATGCCCAGCCTGGCAGGACATGGCTTTGTGCTCTTGGGGAGCTGTGGGGATAGAACACTTGTGCAATGTGTAAGCAAAGTCCCAGGCAGTGGCTGGTTAAAGACAGCTCAAACACTTTCCATGTGCTCATGGCATCCCTGAGCTGGTCCCCAAGCTGCTGAGCTTTGGCTCAGCTGAGACTCAATGCAATAAACAGCTCAGGCCATCCCTGACAACAGAGCAAATATCCCAGTGACCTTCTCCTCTGTAATTATCTTTTCTCATAAAAACCACATGCTGGATTTAATAAAACAGAGGAGGGAAGTGATGGTTTCATATGTGCTGCCAAACAGGAGCCTCATCTGTATCTCCAAGCCCAGGGAGAGCTGGGGTGGCTCTTGGCACTCAGGAGGAGGAGATGCTGGCTCTGCTTCACGTGGCAGCAGGATGCTGGCTTCCAGCACTCACCTGGCTGGGGGGGGGGGAGATGTGAATTGGGCAGGTGCTTCAGGTAGCAGATGTCTTTATACATGGAGAAATGTTTCTTTATTTCAGTGCAAGGTGGAATTTAGCCATCACTTGACTCCAGGAGCTGGGATTTCACCCAGGATCCAAGAGCCCAAGATGCTGTAATGGCATTGCCAGCAGATCTGCTTGGCAAGGGCAAGGAAACAGGGAAGAAATGGTCAGGATGTCTATGTTCTTAGCTCCCAGCAAGCCACATCTGCTCTGCTGATGGTTTCCAGCCTCTCCTATGGATGCAAAGGGAGTGTCAGAGCCCAGCCCTGTAATGCCTGTTGCTGGGGCAGGTGCCTGCCTACAGAGCTGCCTGTGCTGGCAGGAGGATAACCAAGGCACCAGAGATTTACATGACTGGGGCTGTAAAGCTAAAGGGAAGAGTTAGCAGTGGGACACTGAAAAATTATGGGTTATCATTAAAGCAGCCTCTTCCACACTGCTGCTCAGCTCCTGGAGGGGAGGATGCTGCTCCTTCCTGGCTGCAAGCTGCTGGAGAAGGTTGTATGGGCAAAATGGTACTTTTTAGAGGGGATCACAGATGGGGAGAGGGAGCAGAGGAAGGGACTGGATGATGGAAGGAGCAGTGTAGGTGCCTGCCTGCCCTCTGCCTATGCTGAAGACAAGTAGAGCAGCATGGTATGCCGCAGAAGTGTCAGCATGCAGGGACTGGTGGTCCTGCAGCAGAGTCCAGCCCCAGGCACATCTTGGAGCAACCATAGGCTGAGCATAGCCAGGATGTCCCTGCCCACTGCAGGGGGGTTGGACTAGATGAGCTCCAGAGGTCCCTTCCAACCCAAACCATTCTAGGATTCTGTGATTCTATGATTCTATGAGGACTTCATCTAAGACCTCTGTTCCCTTTGAGTGGGATCCCCAGATGTGCTGACTAGCATCATGTGTGGAGCTGACTGCCCCTGCACATCCATGCTGTCCATGCATGTGTTGGTCTGACCAGCACACCTGTGGTAGGGGACTTCAAGCCAGCCGTTTCTGTGCATCAGGGGGACACTCTGCACCTGTGTCTCCCCAAACAGGTGAGATCTTCCCAAAGAGAAGGGGCAGTAGGGCAGAGCTACAAAAGGAAGCCAATGCTGCTGGGTGTGCATTTATGGCTAGGTATCACTGGCAATTATGAAAATGGCTGGGATCTCCAAAGCTGACATCTTCCTCCTGGATGATGAATAAGCTGTCTGACTCCTCTTCAATTTTTATTCAGAACTCCAGTGCTGGCTAATCCAGAGCTCCTGGTGCTAAATGTTAATGAGAAACACGTTGCCTGACTCCCATACTTAACAGCAAAGCAACTCCCAGGATCAAGGGGGTTAAGCATTGAAATTGTCTGGTACATTAGATAATTAGCAGACAAACAGATTGACTTCTGAAGCCATTGCTGGCCCCATCTGTTTGCTGGGCCTTTGCTCCCTCTGTCTTTGCTTGATCCCATAATTGGGCAGGGCTTCACCAAGCAATGCTTGCCTTCCTTTGGGCAGTTGCAGGGTGGCAGGAGGGGAAATGTGACGTTGGGGCTCTCCTGGAGGCTGGCTGTGCAGGCAGAGTGTGAGCACACTGCATGTAGACAGGAGCAGGAAAGCTGTGGTGGGATGGCTGGGCTTGGCTTGGAGGGCTGGGCTGGGAGATCATTAGCCAAACAACATGAGGGGAGGGCTTGGGCTTGCCTTGAGTCTTTGCTGAAAGAACTTAGGAGCCCAAATATCTGTGTGTGGGTAGGCATGGGCTCAGACACGAGTGTGGGGGGAGAAAGGAAGAGCAGAACCCCAGGAGGAATCATCCTGCTGTGCCTCAGGCCAGAGTATGCTGAGATAGCCTGAGATGGAAACTTGGTGGCCCAACCAGAAGGGAATAGAGCCTTACATAGTGCTCCCCTCTGATGGAGGATGTGATCAGTGACTTTAGCTTGTGGGAGAGGACAATGACTCCAGGGCAGAGCTGGAGTCACCATCCCTCAACAAATGTATAGCATGGGGTCAGTGCTGGGGCCAGGACTGTTCAANCCTGAAAGGAGTGGAGCATGTGCCCTAGGAGGACAGGCTGAGAGAGCTGGGTCTCTTCAGCCTGGACAAGAGGAGACTGAGAGGAGACCTCAGCAATGCTTAGAAATATGGGAAGGGTGAGTGTGAGGAGGAGAGAGCCAGGCTCTGCTCCATGGCATCCAATGGTAGGACAAGAGGGAATGGGAGCAAGTTGGACCACAGGAGGTTTAGTATTAACCCGAGGAGGAACTTGTTTGCAGTGCAGGTGCCAGAGCACTGGCCCAGGCTGCCCAGGAGCCTGTGGAGTCTCCTTGTCTGGAGCCATTGCAGAGCTGCCTGGACACATTGCTGTGTGAGCTGGTCTAGGTGATCCTGCTCTGGCAGGGGGGTTGCACTAGATGATCTTTCTAGGGCCCTTCCAACCCCTGACATACTGGGACACTGGGATGGTCCTCAGGGCCATGGGTTAGTGGCATGGAGGAGGTAGGTATGGTTGGACTTGATGATCTTCAAGGTCTTCTCCAGCCTTACTGCTTCTGTGTTTCTGTGAATGCTCTAAAGGCCATGTGGTGCAGCAGCATGTTTTTGTAGGGGTCTCAAATGGGGATTTGCAACCTTTTATTCTTTTCTTTCTTTGTCAGTGTTAATGCTTGAAGGTTTCCTGTAATTGCTTCTCTGCTTTTACCGCTCTGTGGCTTTTCTGAAATATTTTTGTTTTAATTACAATATTGATTTAGATACAATGCTAAGGAGACCCCTGAAAAAAGTAAATGAAAAGCAATTACTAGAGAGTGCTCTAATGGAAAGGAGCCTCACGTGGGGAATCAGCCCAGACCTCAGCAGTTATTATTATTTATAGAGCCCTGGAAAGAAGCACTTGGCCATCGTGGCAGGAAGAGTTATGGATGGGCAGGCTGTTCCCATCAATAAAACACCCATGCCTGCAGACAAGGACCTGCTAGTGGTCACCATCCTGGTTCTGGCTCTGTCTCCATCCAGGACCTGGATGTGTGGAGCAGTGTTTGGCCCTCACATGAGCCCTGAAGCACTTAGCCTTGGCTTTGGTAGAGAACATCAGGTTACAGCCCACAGGAGGTCAGGAAGGTGTCTGCTAAGGGCAGCAAATCCAGCTTAATCCTGCCAAAGGTGATTTGAGCACGAAGCCACTCAGACAACATTTTATGGTGTGTTTAGTTGGGATTTTTATTCTGAAGGCTCTCCCATCAGGCTGTTACCATGACAGATCACCGTGGAGCTGGCATGGTGTGTGAGGTGATGTGGGCTGGGGAGGAACAGCAGGCACTGAGGGAGGAGGGGAAGGTTGTCAAGGTAATAAAAGGAATGAACCTGAAGCATGCCATAAAGAGGAAGTTGACTTTTTCCCTAAAACACATAAGACATATTGCTGGGAAAACTCTATTAAGGATTTTAAAAGGTGAAAGCCTTCCATCCAGTTGACTCGAGAAAGGTTCCTTGGCACTGAACAGATAAATAGAGGCTTTTGCCCTTAGCTATTCTAGCATGAAAGGAAAGTCTTATGAATACTTGCCAGATTAATGAGACAGAGGACTCATAAATATGTCAGAAAAACACAATAGTTGGAGATTAAATAGATGCCTCCTTGGGATGCAGATGAGTACTCCCAAGGCTGAAGGGTTTGCCAGAGGTCATTGTCCCAGGGCAGACTGTGCCCCTGGCCAGCCATGCCAGCCAGGGTGCCCACTGCTCCATGCCAGGGCCTGCACTGGAGGGACCAGCTCATTCTCTCATGGCCTCACCTTGCAAGGGCTTAGCCAGGGCAAGCAGAGGACATGGCCTTTGCTCTCCTTCCAGGATGGCAAGACTGGCCATCCTATGCCAGCACAGTGCCATGAAGATGGATTTCATGTCCACCATAAAAATCCACTCCTTTGGGNTCCAGCCCCTGAGCATTCTCGTGGCCTCCTCTGCACCTGCTCCAGCAGCTCCATGGCCTTTGTGTGTTGAGGGCTCCAGAACTGGACCCAGTATTCCAGATGAATATATGTAGGTTGGGATGTTCATAGTTTGTCATGGTAGGAGGAAGTCCAGGCTGCAGAATGAGTAGCATCTCCCTTGGTATGTTCCCAAAATGCACTGTAGTGGACCACTGTCATGGTCCAGCATCCTGCAGCAGCCCCAGAGAGACACCTCTTGTGGAAGCTGTCCCAGAAGTTGTCAGGACAGTATCTGCTGCAGCTCTTGTTCTGCACTGGACATCTCTGCAGAGCATGGCCAGGGCTGTGGGCTGCTCTGCTTGGCACATGGAGCTGAGGAGGGGAGCAGGGGATGATGGTCTCCATGCTTGCAGAGGGGCTGCTTTTCTGGGCAAAATGATGTTCTTCTCCTCCCAGCTCTTTTCCTCTTGTAGGACAAACCACACTGTGGGTAGATCACCTCCCCCAGCAACAACTCTCCTGGGCTGCTCCTGTGAGCCTTCGGGGAGTTGCTGATCCTGGGGACTTCTGGCTCCATGTGTTTGGGCTGGGAAAGGGAGATGAGGAGCTACCCTGGGCTCTGCAGCTATTTCTCCTGTGGGTTGGTCAGAAACCATGTCATTCCTTACCAACAAATGCCCACAGGCTCATGCCAGGGGTGATCCTGCATGCAGTCCCCTCTGCATCTCCCAGGAAACTCCTGGCATGGGGAGCAGGGAGGAATGGCACCATTCACCTCATAAATACTGAATCAGGGCTGCTGGGAGGAAAGTGATGCTAAAAGATGCTGCATGTAGGACTTGGTATGGTAATTGTTGTCCCAGGAGTGAGGCAGAGCCATGGGGCCCTGCTGGAGCACTGCCTGTCCCCAGGAGCACCCCACAGTGAGGGCTGCAGGCAGGCAGAGGACACTTGGCCATGGCTGAGGTTAGAGAAGGAGGTTTGGCACTGACAAGCTGGATTTTTGAAGTGCAGGTTGAAGGTGGTGCTCACTGCTGGCCTGGGGCTTAGGGATTTCTCTCCTCCTTACCTCCCATAGTCCAAACCCATAGCTGTTCTCCTCCCTTCTACTCTGTCCTAATGAGGCCACATCTGGAGTTCTGGGTGCAGTTCTGGGCTCCCTGGATCAAGGGAGATTAGGAACTACTGGAGAGAATCTTGCAGAGGCTCCCAAGATGCTGAGGAGACTGAAACATCTCTGGCAGGAGGAAAGGCTGAGAGCCCTGGGGAAGAGAACAGAGGGGAACTGCTCAGTGCTTCTTATGCTTGTCTTCATGGGGCCACACTCTGCTCAGGGGTGCCCAGGGCCAGGCCAAGGGGCAATGGGCACAAACTGGGTCCCAGCAGCTTCCATCTGAACAGGAGAAAAAACTTCTTTGCTGTGTGAATGCCAAAGCCCTGGCCCAGGCTGCCCAGAGAGGCTGTGGACTCTCCTTCTGTGGAGAGAATCCAAAGCCACTGGAGATAATCCTGGGCAACCTGCCATGGATGAGCCTGCTGGAGCAGGGTGTTTGGACTAGATGAGCCTCAGAGATTCCTTCCAACTCCCATCAGTCTGTGAGTCTTTGTGAGGACCAGCACACAGGGTCAGCTCTGACCTTGTATTCACACCTCTGTGTCCTCCAGGGACTTTGGGAAACTCCCTGGGGTTGTCAAGTTGCTGCATGGCAAGCTAAAGCAAGTCCCTCGAGCAGCGACTGTGGTTCTCTCTGGGGTCAGGGCATGGCTAGGAGGTGATGTAGCCGAGCATGGGGCACAGGGAGAAGCCATGAGAGGGGCAGAGGAGCTGGCTGAAGGATCTTGAGGGCTTGCAGAGCTCATCCTAGGTGGAGACAGCCTCACGTGTAGGTGTTTAATAGGACTCTGGCATGGAGCAGCACTGCATTAATCACCATGGAAACATGGCAGCAGTAAATAGTCTGAACTCATCCCCCAAAATCTCACGCCAGCGCTCATGTTGGCCCTAACACCAATTCACCACCACGCTGCCAATGACTCAGTCTAGCATGAGGTGCAGCCATGGCATGGCAGAAGTGCCCCAAAGGGTGAGACCAGAGTGTGGCAGCCAGGGAGCCAGCCCTGTGTCCCCAGAGAGCAGGGTCTGCTGGCTGCTGTCCCACACAGGCAGCCCCGTGCCCGTGGGAAGCTCTGGGGAGGCTTGAGGAAAGCAGCTGGAAACACCCAGAGCACAGCATCTCCTCCTGCCTGTCCCATGGGACATGGGTAGAGCTTTGGGGCTGTGACAGGACCCACCACCAGGCTGCTGGGGTGGCCTTGTCCCCCTCAGTGGCACTCATCATCACTTGGCATCTCTAGCAGCTGCATTGTCCCTTCCCATTGCAGCACCTGAGCTGGCATCTTACTGTGGAGTTCAAGCTGTGGTCAGGCTCTGCCAGCCTGTGTGTCCAGAGGATTTACACTGTCTAATCTCCTTCCTATCATGCTGTCTGGATTTCATCCTCAAGGCTGGCTGCAGGGCAGCCCACTATGTGCTGTTCCTCCTTCCTTGGACCTAGCAAGTCAGTGCTTCCCTGGCACATCATATCAAGGTCCCTCAGCATCCTGCCTCCAGCAAGCAGCAGAAATATGTCCTCAAGCACAGTGTGTGCTGCTGGTCCTCAAAACCACCTCCCTTGGGGATGTCCCTAAGCTCTCCTGAGATGGAGGAGGTTTAGATTGGATGTCAGGAGAAATTTCATCACTGAAAGGGTTGTTAGGCATTGGCCCAGGCTGCCCAGGGAAGTGCTGGAGTCACCATCCCTGGAGGGGTTTAAGAAACATATAGATGTGGGACTCAGGGACATGGTTTGGTGGCATGGTAGTGATAGGCAGATGGTTGGGCTTGATGAGCTTAGAGGTCTCTTTCAACCTTAATGATTCTGTAAGCCTTGGCAGAAAGCATTGCACAGGCTCCTGAGGCATTTGGGATGTCCTGAAGGAGAGCATCTCTGCAAGCTCCTGTGGCAAGGATTTGCAACTGATCCCAGCTTCCCCAAATTGGAGCCTCAAGTCTTTTCCCATCTTCCACCCTCCTTCAAGCATCAAGGGACATTTTGTGCCATCAGTGAGTGGGGGGAGGGACCAGCAATGTCTTCTCCCTGAGGCTGCAGATCCCCAGCAGGCTCTCAGGGGCAGGAATATTGCTGAGCCCTGGCCAGGCTGCTCTCAGAATGGGGAAGGCAATGCTTGGCAGGAAGGAATTTCTGGCTTGGAGTCTGTTTTGTCTTGATTTAGCAAGTGGAGATGGGGCAAGGGAAACCTCTCTGGCTGGGCAGAAAGAGCCAGTGAGGATTGTGTCACCATCATGGCAAACCATCTCCATCAGGGATCTCACACCATGTCTTTGTCCTCAACATCTCAGAAACCTTCTGGTTTCCTGATGTCTTCCACAGGATTTTGGGGTGGGACAGAAGGATGTCTTCTCTGTCAGGCACCTGGACTGCTCTGCACCACAGCCACGAGCTCTTGGTGTCCAAATGCATCCCCAGGCTTCTTGTCCATGAGCCCACTAGGCTGGGGCAAGGCAAGGTTTCTATCAGAAAGCCTTTTGCCACATATTTATCTTCTCATTAAGGCCCTAGGTCTCCTGCTTGCCCCACTTAACTTCTGCTGCTGAGTTTCTTCCTGTTGTGATTTCAGAGGCAGTTTCAAGGTTAGAGCCAGCTCCTCATGCTGCAGTGACTGCAGCTCTCCAGGGGAAGGTTAAAGGATGCAAATTGTTGACAGAGGGCTTTTCAATTTAACATGCAAAGATCTGATGGTTGAAAGGTGAAGCTAGACAAATCCAGGCTAACAGGATGGGTGAGCAGCAATTGGAGCAATTTGCCAAAGCTCATGATGGATTCTCTTTCACCTGTGAGTTGGGAATAAAGATTGGATGCTTCTCTAAATGCTGTGGTCATGTTCAAGAAGCATTCATTCAGGGAAATGCTTCAGAGGAGTTTGGATTGATCCTACCTAGAAAGCCATGAGTCTTCCATCCCTCTTAGGCTTTTCCATATCTCCTCTTCCTCATCAAGCCCAAGAGGCTGCCACAGGCCAGCAGGTAGAGACTTGCTAACCTCTTCAGATACTTGCAAGTGGCCCAGAGCAGCCCCAGCCATGTCCTTCAGCTTCACCTCCACCATCTCCCCTCGTGGCTGTAGTCACTTCAGCAGCACAGGCTGATCCCACCACAGAGCTGCCCTTGGCACTGTGCTTCTCCCAGCTCCCTCCTGCTTCACTGATGCCCTTTCATTGAATCATTAAGGTGGGAAGAGACCTCTAAGCTCATCAAGTCCAACCATACCTATCAAGCCCATACCACTAACCATGGCCCTGAGTGCCACATCTATATATTTGTTGAACCCCTGCAGGGATGGTGACTCCAGCACCTCCCTGGGCAGCCTGGGCCAATGCCTAACAACCCTTTCAGGGAAGAAATTCCTCCTGACATCCAATCTAAGCCTCCCTTGGTGCAACTTGAGGCCATTTTCTCTTTTCCTCTCACTGTTAACCTGGGAGAAGATACCTACCCCCATGTCACTCTAACCTCCTTTCAGGGAGTTGTTTGGCCACCAAAGCCAACTCTTCTGGGTAGGCTGAGAGCTTTGGGAGGCTGCTGTGTTTAGCAGCAGCATCTCACCTCTGCTTGGAGCTGCCCCCAGTTTGAAATGCTGGATGGCATCTCTGCCCTGCTGCCTCTCATGATCTGATCCTGCTCTCCATCAAGCACAACTGGCAGCAGCAAATACCAACTTGCTCCCCTGTGAGTGTTAGTGCATGGGGGACTGGTAGAGAACATTTTGGCTGAGCAGCAGCAGTGCAGGTCCCCAGCAGCCAGCTCCTCCTCCCTGCTCACTCACACTCCATGCTACAGGGGAGCTGGGGAGTTGTTATGTTGCTTTTATTGCTTACTGTTTTTGGCGTACGGTCTCCAGAATGACTGTCCCCTCCCTGCTCTGTCACTTCCATGTGCCTCTTGGGCTCATTTAAACCCTTGGCCTTGCTCTTTCATTTATTTTTTTTTTCTACTGGAATTTAGTGCCCAGCTGACAGTTCTTGAACACAACCCCCAGTGCTGCAGCCTTCAGCACTGCACTACTGCTGCAGCCAGCCTCCCCTCCCCAGCACCAGGCAGCCCTGCCCTGCCTGCACCAGGGCTGCTGCTGTTCCAGGGCTAAATGTGTTCCCCTGGTTTCTCACTAGAACTTTTAGCTTCTCTGCCTGATGATGTCCTTGGGTTCTTAGCAGTGGTGAGAACTGATTCTCCATGCTTGAAAATTGGTGGGGCAACCAGCTTCTACTGGAACACACAATCATTAAGGTTGGAAGAGACCTCTAAGCTCATCAAGTCCAACCATACCTATTACCCCCATGCCACTAACCCATGGCCCTAAGGAGAGCAGCTAAATGTTTCTTAAACCCCTGCAGGGATGGTGACTCCAGCACCTCCCTGGGCAGCCTGGGCCAAGATTGAACAACCCTTTCAGTGATGAAATTCCTCCTTATATCTAATCTAAACTTCCCCTGCTGCAACTTGAGGCCATTTCATAGAATCATAGAATCCTAGAATGGTTTGGGATGGAAGGGACCTCTGGAGCTCATCTAGTCCAACCCCCCTGCAGTGGGCAGGGACATCCCCAACTAGAGCAGCTTGCCCAGAGCCCTGGCAAGCCTCACCTGCAATGCCTCCAGGGATGGCAACTCAACCACCTCCCTGGGCAACCNTGAGGTTCACCTGGGCCCACCTCTCCAGCTTGTCCAGGTCCTTCTGGATGTCATCTTGCCCCTCCAACTTATCCCCAGCACCCCATAGCTTGGTGTCATCTGCACACTTGCTGCTGGTGCACTCTATGCTGCTGGCCATAGCCTTTATACAAATATTAAACAGTCCAGGCCCCAGCACAGATCCCTGAGGGACACCACTTGGCACTGATCTCCAGCTGCACTTGGAGCCATTGACCACTACCCTCTGGATGTGACCAGCCAGCCAGTTCCTTATCCACTGACCTGTGCACCCATCCAATCCATAGCTCTCTAACTTAGCCTCTTAGCCTCTTGTCCTCTCACTGGTAACCCAGGAGAAGAGACCTACCCCCATCTCACTCCAACCTCCTTTCAGGGAGCTGTAGAGAGAGCTAAGGTCTCCCCTGAGCCTTCTCTTCACCAGACTAAACAGTCCCAGTTCCCTCAGCTACTCCTCATAAGGCTTGTGCTGCAGAGCCCTCATTCAGTGGTGGTGTTATTCATTAGCAAAAATTGTAATAGTGCTCCTCATGCTTTTTGGTTTTGGGTACAAGATGGGCAGCAGCTTCCAGCAGTCCCTGAGGCTGTGAAGCTGCTCAGCCTCTCCTGTGAGCATGCCCCAGTTGGGCACTGCCAAACAAGCTCACCTGAAATGCACCAGCCAAGGAGAGTCTTGATGCATTTTCATCATTCTCTTGCTTTTCATTTAATTTAGAGCTGTGTCCTTCATAACATTCTAACCAACCACTGTGAAGCCTTCTTGGGCATTCAGATTTAAGAACCCTTGTTTTGTGCTGTATGTATGGAAGGAAAGTAATAAATGTCTCTAGCTTAATGGTCTAAAAGTCTTTCTTGCTGTGCAAAAAACTCAACATCCCCAAATCCATTTTCATTTATACCATTATGAGTAATTCTACTGGCAGCAGTTTTTCCTTCCCATATATATTTATTAGAGGGAGAAATTCCCCATCCTAAAATAATATTCTTGCTTGGATCAAATCATTTTCAAACTCTTGCCTCCGTGCTTAACCCTTTCACTGCTTCCCATGTGCTGCTTTGTCCCTCAGTGTGTGGGGTGGAGTGTTCCTCTTAGGAAAGCTGACATCTGGGAATGCAGGAAGGAGCCTCAGAGATGGCTGAGAAACAGGCAGAAGCAGTGCTCAGGAAACAAAACCAGAGCAGCTTCAGAAGGAGCTGTGTCATCCTGGTGAGAGCAAGAAGCCATGGGGACTAGCAGCCCAAAGAGCACAGAAATTCTACCCATGCTCCTCAAGTAATGACTGTGAAGGTGTAATCAGGGCAATGCCACCTGCACACAGGACACCCTGAGCTCAGCTGAGCTGTCCCAGCCCAGCTAAGGGGACTCTGCAGAGTGGGTTGAAGACATCTCTGAGCTTTTATGGACCTCAGTATGGTGGTGATTGTGCAAGGGTTCAGAGCTTTTTTCCATGGGGTGGTAGTTGCACAATGGTTCACAGCTCCTGAGAACAAGTCATCTGTGGAGGGGCTACCTCCCAGGTAAAGGAACCTGGAGGGGAGGGGATGCTCCCCTGTTTTCTGAGGATATATTCCTGTGGCATCCATTTCTGGCAAGGCAGGAAGGAGAGGGAGGCCAGTGCCTGGGAGGATGAGGCCACCATGGATGGGGCTCAGCAGTCTTGGTCTGCCCTGGCAGGGGGCTGGGGGCTGGGGGCCTGTCTGCTGAGGAGCAGGGTGTTTCTCATCATGTCACTGACAAATGGCTCTCAGTTGAGTAGCAAAATGGTTTATTGATTAGCTAGCAGAGGTGTGCACAGGGACTGTGCTGCTAACAAGCCCTGCCTCTGCTGCCAAGCTCCTCTCCATGGGGGCTGCTGGGGGCACCTGGCTACATGTGGCCTCTCACTGCCATGCCATGGGACCTGCAAAGCAGAGAATGCAGTGCAGGAGAGCTTAGTGGAGCCTTGCCCTGCTCCTTTCTCTGGTTCCATTTTGGGGCTTGCTAGGCAGGGACACATTGCTGTCCCCAAAGCAAGGGATCAGATTGCTTCCAGGGACTATCAGTGACAATCACCAACATGTGTCAGGACCATCTTTGAGGCTTACCTCTTGCAGCCAGCCCCTCTGCTTTCCCATGTTTCTCCATATCCCCCCAGCCTAAACCCAGCTCTAGTAAAGCATCCTAATGCTTGCTTTGAAGCAGACAGCTCTGCTGCTGGACTTGGCTGGNTCCAAATGTGTCCTCAGTAGGGCAGAGTAGAGGGGAGGAGATCCTCCCTTGACCCACTGGCCACACTCTTAATGCACCTCAGGAGACCAGGCATATACTCCAGGTCCATTCAAACCAAAGATGCTCAGATGCTGTAGAATAGGAAGCCATCAGGCACCTGCAGTGCCTGGGAAGACTGTGATTTTGAAGGATTTCTCCCTACTCAGAGCTTCATCACTGGAAAAAACAGCCTAGTTACTTTGTTTTCCTTTGTTTTTTTCATCTCTCCTCCCTGTGTGCCTCCCCACAGCACACCTTGAGCAAGCTGAGCATCATTAATCACCGTTTGCTTCCCAGGGCCCGCATGGGATTCCTAAGCCACAGTAAATCCTTTGGGGAGCAGCTGCAATTATGAAAGGAATGCTTATTAAAAAGAACTATATGTGCCACAGAAAAAAAATGTCAGGACAATTGTCCTTGCCTTGTTTGCAATGCTGCCAGCTGTACTACAAGCCCTTAGCTCCACGCCTCAGCTGCCTACCTCCCCTGGCACCTCCAGCGTGCTCCAGCCAGAGCCTGGGCTGCCTTGCACGTGCAGCTGCACAAAGCCCTCTGCTTTCAGCTGCTCTTCTTCTCCCTCCACCCTGCCAGCACCTATTCTTAACTCATCAAGCCAAAGCCTGTCACAGCCACAAACCTCCCGTAGCAAATGCTATTTTTGATCTCTCCTGACTGAGATGGATGATGAGCTGCTTGGAATGAACATCTTCTGCTTGTGTCAGTGTGACCAGCCACTGGCACAAGAGATGTGTGACAGTCATTTGTTGGTTTGACTGGCTTGGCAGAAGAAGGGCTGCAGCAACTGAGATGTGGATGTCTACTGCACCTCTCCATCTCCTGGTGTCTCCCTGTCTGGTAAAGGAGTGAAGGGGGAGATTACAAGCAAAATCCATGTGTTCATACTTGAGGTGACATCAATCACCTATGGACAGGAAGCCTAAGGAAATGAGGGAGCTGGGGTTGTGCTCTTGACTTTGGCCAAGCAGTTCCTCTCTCAGCCACATAGCTTTTCACCCCTAGGACTGGTGAAGAGATGCCAGCCCACCTCTGCAGAGACTTTGAAGGGAGAAACTTGATGA
>VWZO01011161.1:16977-30949 GCA_013396975.1 Bucco capensis | reverse complement strand
CACAAGGGATTTTCAGACTGTGCCTGGGCTTACAGCTAACATGTTCTGATTTTGCAGGGACAGGAGAACAGGAGCTGGTGTTTGTCTGCCACAAAGTGGCATTGTTCTGCAGTGCCTAGTAGGAGCAAGGAAGTGCAAGCAGTTAGGGCAAGCACACCATAGGGAATGTAATGCTTTGACTTCCCTTTCATTGCTACCTCCAGACAAATTCATCCCATGGGCAAAAAGCTAGCAGGAGGTCCTTTCTACCCAGGTAATTTTTGGGATGTGGTCAGGAATTGATCGTGTATCCAGCAGTGTGGTTCCAGACTTTTAGACTCTAAAGTACAACCTCCTGGAATGGAATTAGTGGAAGATAAATGACTTTCCTGGAGCCCTGGAAATCTGTCACTATTAAGGCTGAACAGGGGAGCTTTTACTTTCCAAGCCTGTCCATAGGCTGGGGATCTGTTAGTCTCCCAGAGCTTTAATTTAAAGCCATGTGCACTGCATGTGTTAACAGTGTCAGAGGTTGACATAGGCTGTGTGGCTTGTCTGATTGGGTCATTTTAATTGTTCATAGACCATGTTCAGGGCACCAAAAAAAGGGGGCTTGTAGCTGAAGGATCTAATATGAAGAGAGTAGGGGTGCTGTGCTCTCAAGAGAGAGCTTGTCTGCAGTAGTGCTTGTTAGGGACCTTTCAGGTACACAGCCTTGGCTGTGGCCCTGAGAACCAGGTGCCCTGTGAAATACTCATCTGTGTAGATGTCCCCAGTATCCCAGCTGGGAGACTCCTTAATGACACGAAGGTCCCACATGAGCTCGGAGTGCTCTTGGACACTGTCAGCACCTCTCCTCTCTCAGGAACACCATGTGGTGCCTCATGAGGGCAGGAGTCTCCAGCCACATGGAGAACGCTGCCTCTCCTCAGCATCTTCCCAGAGCCCCTTCATTTGTCCTCCTTTTCTTCATTTTGTGCTCATTGTAATGGGGTGGTGAGCCAGAGGTTCCTGTTTTAAGCAGCAGAACATTGTATTTAGTTAACTCCATTACACACTTGGTTTAATTTCCAATTAGGCTGGGATGCTAGCAAAACAATGGGATTACTGTGGCTGCTCAACATTCTCAATCTGCCTAGATTCTCAATCTTCCCTCCTGTCCCCTCACCCTCTGCAAAGCTCCTCTGTGTGGGTTGGCAGGCAGGCACTCAGGTTTGCACCCACCCCCTTTCCTCCTTTTTCATGTCTTTCCTACATTTGCTCTGAGCCAAAGGTTTGAGCTGCCAGAAGGAATCACTGGCAGATCAGTGTTCCTAGCTCTGCAGCATTCCAGGAGGTCAGCTCTGGGCTCTGGCTGCAGTGGGGGTTTGTCTGGAGGTGGCTTTAAAAACGTTGGCTTCTTGTTCAATCTGTGATGTAGTTTGAAGTGCTGGGTTTGTTTTGTATTTTTTTATAAAAACCTGTGAGATTTGGTTATCCTCATCCCAGTGACACCTCTCCAAGGGTGTAAATCTTTTGGAAATTCCAGCCCAAACCCAGATTTATTGTCATTTGGCTCAGCTGCTCTCTAATGGTATGTTGCTGGGGCTGCATTTGAATCACGGTGAAATGGACCCAGGGTGAATTGATGCACACCAGCAAACCAGGGACCAATTGTGATGATTATTAAATCTTCAGTCTGCTCTGCCTTTGGACTTCCTAGGTGTTTTTTTCAGGCTGATTCTCATTTTTTGGTTACTTTTAGTTTAAAGATGGTCTTCTTAATTAGTAGTCAGGTGAGGCATTTTGCCCTGGAATTAACTTATAAGCTTAAGCTTTTAAAAGCTTTTCCCTTTCGTTAATTCTTTGGGCTCACATATCTTTGGCTAGTGGTCTGACTTTGGGTTTTTTCGTCGTTTTTGAGAACTAAAGACTAAACTAGATGTTACTTTCTTGTCCTCTTAGTTGTCATCTTCCAGTCTGTAAGATGTTATGCAGCTCGTGGTTGCTTTCTCATCAAAATGAACTTGTTATATGTTTTGAAAAGCAGAGAGTACTTCGTTTGCCGAAGAACTTTATGGCTTTTGTCCTCAGCATTGGCTGTGAAGCTTGTCCAGGTCCATGGAGGACTGTCCTATACCACTTGTAAAGCTTTAGCTTTACTTTTTATATGTCCTCCAGCAAGTACATCATCATTGCTGTTTATTTTCAAGGGAAAATCCCAGCCTGTTGTGTAACTTATTTTGTCACTTTGACACTTGGTCAGTGCAGTTGGACTTCACTGTCTTGTGTGAAGGAAGAAGTAGCAAGCAAACTGAATTGTTAAGCTTCAGCTTTGATGTTGGAGGTTTTCTCTGGCCAAAACATCTCTGTCAATATTACCAGTGACACATCTGTGAGAGCCAGTGCATTTACTGGGTTACCAGGTAATACTGGACTTACTCTTGACTGGTTCCTAATGGACTTTTTATTCCATAGCTGAGTGACAGCTGTTAGTATTCCAAACTGTGGGCAACACTTGAGCCTTGGTCTCTGTGTTCCCTGAGCCATCCCTTAGTGTGAGCTGTCAGCAAAGGAGGAGTTGGTATGTGCTGGCATGTCACCATGCAGTGCTGCTTTGTATTGCCCTGTCTGCCTGTCTTGTCATGAAGCCAATGGAGAAAGGTGACCATGCATACTTGAACCAGTGTTTATGTTGGACTGCTTCCTGAAATCTGTTTTCATTTCAACTGTGCTGTGGCTTGTGTAAAAAGCCTTGAAGATGCTAATTACTTTTGTTGACATCCCATAACACGTCAATATGTTCAGTGCAGATAGCCAGCAACTGCTTGGTTTTGGTTTTTAATAAATGTTGCTTAAAATTTGAAGCTATTCCCCATCTCTTATCCCCTTTTGCTTCCTTTATCTTCATGTCACCAAGTTGAGAGCAGCACTGTTCTGCTAAGGTAGAAGGTAAGGGCCAGCTTTACTTGTGGACCATAAGATCCCAGCTTGTCTGGCAGAACTGAGCTGCCACCAAATGTTTCACAGCCCCTTCCAGCCCTGTTTTTGTGATGCTCAAGGAGATCACAGGCCATGCTTCTAGGTGTATCTTTCCATCTGACATGGTTTCTTATGGCTGCTTTGAGTTAAATCTGACAAGTCAGGGCTACTAAAATGGTGAGGGGACTTGAACACTTCTCTTATGTGGAGGCTGAGAGAGCTGGGGCTGGTTAGCCTGGAGAAGAGAAGACTGAGGAGGAATCAATGCTTACCAATCTTTAAAAGGTGGGGATCAGGAGGATAGGGCCAGGCTTTGTTCTGTGGTGCCCAGGGACAGGACTAGAGGTAATGGGCACAAACTAGCACCCAGCAAGTCCAGCTGAACAGGAAGAGGAACTTTTTTCCTTTGAGGGTGGTGGAGCACTGGCCCAGGCTGTCCAGGGAGGTGCTGGAATCTCTATCTCTGGGGATACTCAAAACCCAACTGGACACATCCTGTGTAAGCTGCTCTACATTATCCTGCTCTTGCAGGGAGGACTAGATGATCTGCAGAGGTCCCTTCCAACCCCTAACTTTCTGTGGTTCTGTGGGTTGCCATGCCCTGTCCCATCCTCAGCTTTGGTTTGAACACTTGCATTTACATTCCCATGTTTGCTTCTGGGTAAAAATGCCCCAAAAGATCCCAAAAGCAAGAGCTCATTCAGAGCTAGGTGGCTGGGTTGAAGCTCCTGTGTCCCAGGCAGGCAGCCCCATGATAGCAGCATTTCTGCACATCCCTTGCCTGTGGCAAACTCAGAGTCACAGGCTTCACTTCCTCTGCCAGGAAACAAACTCCAGCTTAGCCCCTTTGGCTTGTACTTGTCGCGGGGTTTAGGACATCCTCGTGACACAGTTACTGGGAGGAAGGCAGTGCCTCTCAGCAGGAGTGTGTGTGCCAGAACTCAGCTTTATTCTTTAGTCCCACTGTCAGGTACCTTTCTGCAGTGCTTTGGCACTGTCAGGTTTTTTATTGCCTCAAATTCTTTTTCCAGAGCCCTCACTTTGTTTTATTAGTGCTTTTTTGTCATGGTTTTGAACTTCTCAGTGGCTTTCACGATTTCTCTTCACTTGCAAGCTTTAAAAATATAATGAAATTAAACCAGTCTTTGACTTCACTTCTCTGCTGTGCTACATTAACCATGCAGGAATTGGGCAAATGAAATAATGGGAGAAACAGGCAGTGTATCTTAGTAAGTTCCTCATTCAAACAGCACAAGATGACAGCAGTGCAGATTGCTAATGACTTTGGTGACAGAACACTCATGCAGCTAATGAAATTCATAAAATCTTGGATAAAATTCCTCTCTCTGACCTCTAGGTGTGAAATGCAAAACAATCAACATTGCTGTGCCTGTGCAGTGACTCTGGAATAGATTGGTTTAATGACAAGCAGTGATGGGAACAATGCAGAGAATTTTCTGGTGACGCTGTTCCTGTTTTCAGTGTACTGCATCTAAAGCATCTTTAGTCATCCAGGGACTCAGACAGTGTTAGATAAGATATTTTTGTGCCTTAATTCCGTAGAAAATGATGTTATAAATCTTCATTTTAGCAAGTGTATATTGTGAGTTAGGGTGGACAGGTGGTAGGCTGGACGCTGTAAAGTATCCTGGGAAATGCTTTTTCATAGGGTATATCAGTTTTGTGTGTCAAACTCAGGCTTAAGTCCCTTTTCTAGTTAGTTAAAAGACTTTTGTCTCATCTGCAGCTGCAGAGGTCTTGTCCATATATTCTGCAGCTCTTCTGTTTTAAGCACCTTCACATGGCATCTGTTAGAAAATCTGCTGAACCTGAATATGGGGACTAGAAATATGTTGCACTCCTGCTTCTTGCTCTTGTCAAGCTGGACCCTGGACCTCCTCTCTGCTTCCATGTTTAGAAAAGAGAAGACCTTATATAGTCTTAAATGTAGCAAGAATATTTTCAGTGATGAGTTGTGCTGGAGCTCTTGCTTTAAGAGGACTCTGTAAAGCAGACAAATGGATGTGTGGAGACTGGAACTGAAATGTGGTGTTAAAAATTCAGGAGGAGTTGTCCATTTTAGGGAAATGCTGTGTTTGCTTTCCAACTGCATGACCTGGTTGTGTTGCTACGGAGCAGCAGCCTGCCTGGCACCTGGCATCTCCTCTTACCCAGGAGACAGTTCTCATTTCTCAGGTCTCCTGAGTCAGTGTGCCGTGGCACTGCCAAGGGGGGGACTAGGCAAGAGGCATCCATTCTGGAGTCAGGAAGGGATTAGAGGTTTTGAGACCATGGCTCTTATCAGTTGAGCATCTCCTGGAAATGGAGGGGGATGATGCCTACTTTAAGCAAGCCAGAGTGGAAGTGTGAAGCCTGCAGGAAGGTGAGATGTTCTTATTCCATGTGGATGTGCTCTGATGCCATCTCTTAACTCCCTCCAGACTGAAGTCTTTTGTGAGGTCCTGCTCTTCTGTCCAGAAGAGACTTTAACTTTTGTTTATCTTCAACAAAAATACTTCCAAGTTGTAGCTTCTCTAGCAAAATGCTCTTTGCATCCATGCTGGCTTTCCGTGTTTCCTGTGCGTGTCAGCAGACCCCTTCTGCTGTGCTGCTCTTCTTTTACTTGCTCTCCAGAAGACTCTTCAAATTTTGGCAAAGAGCAAGGTTAGTCAAGCTTTGGGCTCTCCAGCTTGGTTGTGAGATTGTAATGGGTCCCTGGAAGCTCCAGTGACTGACATGATGGCTTGCTGCTGAGCAGCAGAGAGCACATGTCAGGATTTCCATGCTTGTTTCCCATGTATAACCCAATCCCAGAATCACAGCATGGTGGGGGTTGGAAGGGACCTCTGGGGAGGTCCACAGGCTCACCCACAGCAGCTTGCCCAGCATCACCTCCAGGTGCCTTTGGAATCTCTGCAGAGAAGGAGACTCCACGAGCTCTCTGGGCAGCCTGGGCCAGGGCCAAGCCCAGGTTGATCCCTGCCAAGCCACTGGAGATGTGCTAGCATCTCCTGCTCTCTCCTCACAGGTGGTAGCGAACGCTGTGGCTGCCCTGTCAGAGATCAGTGAATCACATCCCAACAGCAACCTGCTGGATTTGAACCCTCAGAACATTAACAAGCTGCTGACAGCTTTAAATGAATGCACAGAGTGGGGCCAGATCTTCATCCTGGACTGTCTGTCCAACTACAACCCCAAGGATGATCGTGAGGCTCAGAGGTATGGCTGCTCCTGCTCTTTGGGGCTATTGGGTGGCAGGGCACTGGAAGTGTGACAACAGGAGTGTCTGTTGAGGGCTGTAACAGCACAAGTAAGACTCAAAGGAGAAGAGGTTGAACAGGGGAGCAACTTCTGGTAGTTTGGGCTGATTTTGGAAAGCTGCCTCTTTGCAGAACCTACTTTCTCTGTTTATTCATAGTTTTTTGTTTTTTCCTTTTTTTCCATCGCAAGGCTAGTTCTGACAGGAACTGGCACTACTAAGAAGAAATCAGCCCCAGACCAAGCTTGTAGCAGTGGAAGCACTGTTGGGGGATTTTCTGTTTTAAAGCAGGACTTTCAAATCTGATTTTGCTGCTTTGAGAGGCAAGAAGCCCTTACAGGTTCAGGGGCTGCCAAAGTACTACAGGTCTGAGAGTAGAATATTTCTTCCAGCTAAAAACTAGTATGTGATATGATAAAACTGAAAATAAAGGTAAGAAAAGGTTTTTCTTATCCCTCCAAATTCACCCTTGTGCTTTTACCATTAGGTGCAATGACTAAACCTAAACACAAACACCTTAGGGTTTAGATAGTGGAGTGTTAATTTGGGCACTTCAGGCCTCTACCTCAACTGTGTCCAGAATCACAAAAAGTCAGGTTCTGTACCCAAGAGAACAAGGAACCAGCAAGAAAAATTACCTGGAACAGGGGAATTCTCAGGTTGTAGATGATGTGGAGAGGGGAGGATTGTGCCCATGTGCAGAATGCTGGGCAGCTCTTTTTGATGGGTTTCTTCACTGGCTGCTTTTGAAGGCACCACAGATAATCCACTATTTTTAGAAAGCCTGCCAGTAGTCTTGCTGATTTTTCTTTTTTCCCACCTCCCTCCCCCACCATGTTCTGTTTCTGTGCCAGAAACAGCTGTTAATGAGTGCTGGGAACCTGCAGAGATCTCCAGGGTGTCAGGGCAGTATTAGCCTGGCTCTGTCAGAAAGGGACCACTAGTCTGAACAACTGTGTACACGTCCCACTTCCTCATCCACAATTCCTCTGAAGACTGGTGTATGGAACTGGGTGGGCAGAAACTACTTCTGCTCCATTGTGTGGAGTCTGACTCTCAGACTCTGCCTTGTTTTAGACAGGAGTAGGGCAGCACACAGTTTATAGAATGTAGTGTATAGAAAGGCTGCTGGCATTACCCCTGTGCATGGACAAACTGAGGCACAGAGCGATGAAGCAGCTTTGGCATGCCAGGTGGCCTTGGGCAGAGGCAGCTGGGGACTGCTCCCAGCTCTGACTTAGCCTCCTCTGCTCTTCATTTAGCCATGCTACTTCCCTTCTGGGGTGGCTGAAAGCAAATCTTTCAGGGAAAGGCACTTCAGGAGGCACAGATGGGAATAAGATTGTTCTGGGTTAGCAGTGTGCAGGAGCGGGTGGGAAGAAACTTGACATATGCTGTAAGAAAGACCATATTAACCCAAACTTCCTTTCTGCTTGGGATGAGTTGCTTAGGATGCTGTTGATGATAGGATCCATGGAGGCAAGTGGAGAAGCTGAGACTTGGGAGGATATTTAGGTCACTCACTCTATATCTGCAGAGTAACAGAAACCTTTTTTTGCAAAGCAAATGGCTGAAGTGGCAGCAAACCCTCCAGGAGTGGCAGGAGCATCTATCACCTTTGAAGGATTCTGTGGGGGCCAAGGCATTTTTCTGATGGCTGTTTTGTTCAAGTTGTGTTTCTAAGTGATGGATGAGGTCATAGAAATAGAGAAAACCACCAGGCAAAGGCAGAAAGCACTATTAACTGCACATGTGTTGGGACTGTAATGCTGAGAGCTTCTGAGCCGACTGTGGCAGGTGAGGAAGCTGGGACAGAAGTTGTTATGGTTTGCTTCCTGCTGTGTTCAGGAAAGCAGGGCTTTGCTTGTTCTTTGTAGGCAAAATCAGATTAAAGTAGTGTCTGAGCAGCTGTCTTCAGCCAAGTAAAATCTCCTTAATTCAGAGAAGATCTTAAATATATGACATTGTGAATGCTATTTGAACCCTTTTGTGCTCCTCTGCCTCCAGTATTTGTGAGCGAGTGACCCCTCGGCTGTCCCATGCCAACTCAGCAGTGGTGCTGTCAGCAGTGAAGGTCTTGATGAAGTTCCTGGAGCTTCTTCCCAAAGACTCTGACTATTACAACATGCTACTGAAGAAACTTGCCCCTCCTCTGGTGACCCTGCTGTCTGGAGAACCCGAAGTTCAGTATGTTGCCCTGAGGAACATCAACTTGATTGTGCAGAAGAGGTAAAGCCTCAGGGGGATGTTATTCCTGGATTGGTCAGAGGGCATCTGGTTATCTTAGACCTTCAGATATATCCACATGCACAGAACTTCCTTTCACCCAGGTTCAGGTCCCCTGAGGAATGGATTAGACCTGAACCCAATTTCATTACAGCATACTTGTGATAGCAGTGTCAGACAGTATTGCCTCTCTCTTTGTCACCTTTTTAAGAGCAGTTAAGAGCTGCTCTCTCAGACTATAGCTCAGGTTGCAGCTAGGAGGGAGGGTGTGACTGTACAATTCACAGTGACCTGTACAAACTCAGCATGCCTATGCTGTTCTCTTCAGCAGAGAGCCACCAGGCTGGTGACATGCTGATGTACAGTCAGCTGGGTTTTTTCACCAGATTGTTCCCACATGTGTGTGTTTAAATGCTGGAATGTTCCTTGCTGGAAGGGTGGGACAGGTTGGATAGCACTTTGTAATTGTGCTCAGGGCAGAGTTACTGTGCCTTTGCATCTTGCATCTTTTCTGAAAGCAGAAAGTGAGTTTGTAGGTGCATTTTGCATCAAGAGAAGGGTGTTATTTCATTGTCATCCACTGACTGACTGCAGTGGCTCAGCAGTTCAAGTGGAGGAAGCAGAGATATAGGCATAGTTAGAGAGACTTGAACTCTGCATTTTGTATCTGTTTTATATTTGTTTGCATGTCTTGGACACCAAGTGACCCCATTCGGTTTCTCAGGGAATGTCTGGGTAGATCTCTAAACAGAAGATCCCTTTGGTTAGGCTAGAGCCCATTGTTTTTACCAGTCTTGAGTGAAATAACATCATGTTCCCTCCAGGCCCGAAATCCTGAAGCAGGAAATCAAGGTGTTCTTTGTGAAGTACAATGACCCCATCTATGTCAAACTGGAGAAACTGGACATCATGATCCGTCTGGCTTCTCAAGCAAACATTGCCCAGGTCAGTTGAGCAACTCCTGATGTGTTGATGGAAAGTCCTCTGATGGTCCTTTCATGAAAGATGTGTGCAACTACTGCTAGTCTTGTCCTGATCTCTAGGCCTCGCTGTCCCTGGTGTAGTGCTTTTTGCAGCTGCTTGATGGGAGCTGGTGGAGTGTTCCTCTATCCTTTCAGTGTTGGTAGCATGGCATATCTTCCACCATGACCCTTAGGTAGGTCTTGTTTTACAGGCCACACTTCCAGGAGGAGAGCTGATGTCTCCTCGCAGATGAGTCACTGCTAGTGCTGAGGTTGGAACAAGAGGCTTGTTCCAAGGGAGAAGTGTGCCTCTGATGGAGACATTCAGAAAGGCCAAACAGCTCTGAAGTGTGAACTTCAGGTGTAGTAGTTAAATTGCTGAATCCTTGTAAAGGCACTTTTCAGAGCTAAAAAACGCTTTATTTTCCTTAACTTGCTTCCAGAGTGGCATCACCACAAACCTAGAGCTCAGCTGAATTGGGACTGTTCTACAGTGTAGATTCTCCTTGGATTTGATGTTGTTTTAATCCAAATTCCTTTCTTAAAGGAAGTGTTCTGGAGTGTGTCCCTGGCCCTGAGGCCTAGCATTAATGCAGAAAGATTAATGCCTCTGGTTAGTGATGTTGTTGTCTTCTCCTAATTGTCACAGAGCAGTTGCATTTAGTGTGACATCTTTCAGCAGCTTTCTCCTGTGATGTTTTTTTGGAGCAGAGCAAGGTAGTTCATGNATAACTGTGCCCACAGCAGAGGGAGCATTAAACTCATTGCCCACGGGAAAGTGTGGGGAGTGATACCCATGTTCCTAGAATCCTTGCATGGGTAGGATGAGCTCATTAGCCTTCTGGCAGTCATCCTAGGAGAAGGACAACTCTGATTCCAAACCCGGGCAGATGGAGCTCATTTAGCCCTGTAAGGCCTTCCATCTAAGAGGTTAAACCTCTGTCCTAAGGACTTGGCTGCCAGCGTCCAAGCTTGCTAGGCCCTGGCAGATGAACCTTAGGACTAAAGGGTGGGTCCAGCTCTGTGCATGCTGTGTCTCACCTAAAAAAAACTCCACAGTGCAGGCTCGAGGGTGCTATCTGCTATCCTCTTTTTATCAGCGCGCTTGGAAAAGGCGCTGAGGAGGAGTGTGGGTGGAGCCCTCCCTGGAGCTTTGTTCATGAAGCCTAGCCATACTTCGACTTGGGTGACATTAGATAAGCCTAAGCTACTGAAGCTGGGTGCAACATAGATCGTTCAAGGCAATGCTAAAACTTAAAAACACAGCTGTCCTGTCGGCTCCCTGAGATTTATCTGTCTGCAGTCTGGCCCTTCAAGGCCTCTTTATCTTATTGCTCTCAGCAATTTGCATTGACTAGAGATTTTTCAAGCTGTCTTGCTTTGTGCTGTTCACCTCTCCCTTGCAATCTGTTTGTGACATGAGGCTGAAATCCCTGATGCCATGTTGGACATGGGAAACTGAAACAAATGAGATTTGAAGGGAATAGAAATTGCATAGGTGGTTTTCTTAAAACAATTTTTTCCAACATAAGTCAGTTATTTCAGAAAAAGTAACTTTGTAGTTAGTGATCTGTAATATCCCAGTGGGTCCTGCTTTAAGCCCTTGTTCAGCTTCCATTAGCAAAAACCTGTGACAAAATAGTACATCTTACTCTTGAGAGGGGAAATATCTCTACACTGTTATTAATCTCTGTGTAGATGTTCCAGGGTGTCCTCAGTCTCCTTTTGGATCCAGTAGGAATCCAGAGGTTCATCTCAGCACAGAAAAGGAGAGATCAGAAATGGTTGTTGCTGAGAGCTTTGCATGCAGTGAATGTAGAACAAGAAGTACAATAAACCCTAGGTAAAATCTGCTTATATGGATGTGACCCCTGTGCCACTTCCAGGGTGAGGAGGAATAGCAGTGGTTGGGTTTGGGAGGGCTGATTTTGCCCCCAGCTTTTGTTCAGGGGAGTTTGAAAATAATCTAGACAGAGCAATCTTTTGGCTTTGGGCAACCTAAAGCAGCTCTGGCTGCCTTCACAGATAGAGATTGATTGCAGAGCTTGGCTGGGCTAGCTTGGAATGTGTGTGGCTAGCTGTGGAAGAATGTCTCCTGCTCATGTTCTGGTATTCAGGGAGCATCCCTTGTCACAGTGGGATGTTCTCTCTGGGTGAGCCCAGGGACTCATGTTGGTGTGCTTTCTCTGCAGGTCCTGGCAGAGCTCAAGGAGTACGCTACTGAGGTGGATGTTGACTTTGTACGCAAGGCTGTGCGAGCCATTGGGCGCTGTGCCATCAAGGTTGAGGCAAGTACCTGAATCCTGAGGATTTCTGGGATTCTGTCTTAAAAACAATGGTGGGCTTTACATTACTTGGGAATGAGATGGCAAAGTTTCTTTGCTTCTGTGTTGTCAGTTAAGTGACCTGGATAAGTCATGCTCATGGGCAAAGATCCAGCTGAGCAGTAGGGCTCAGGAGCTCCAGTTACGTATCTCACAGAAGGGGTGGTGTGCTCATCTCAGACCTCAGCTTGCAGGCACAGCAAGGCAGCTAAATCATCTGGCTTCAATGGAACAGTGACCACTTACTTACCCATGAGGACCTCTTTCAATAGCTGTGGCCTGACCTTTTGAAAGGGGAAGGAGAAAGATTGTACAGAGGAACTTGGAATTACGAAATGTTTTGTGTCCCCATGGTTTCAGCTTTAAAAACCACACATGCATAGAATTACAGAGGATTGGGACACTTAAGTACAATCTACACNTTTGTGAAGTACAATGACCCCATCTATGTCAAACTGGAGAAACTGGACATCATGATCCGTCTGGCTTCTCAAGCAAACATTGCCCAGGTCAGTTGAGCAACTCCTGATGTGTTGATGGAAAGTCCTCTGATGGTCCTTTCATGAAAGATGTGTGCAACTACTGCTAGTCTTGTCCTGATCTCTAGGCCTCGCTGTCCCTGGTGTAGTGCTTTTTGCAGCTGCTTGATGGGAGCTGGTGGAGTGTTCCTCTATCCTTTCAGTGTTGGTAGCATGGCATATCTTCCACCATGACCCTTAGGTAGGTCTTGTTTTACAGGCCACACTTCCAGGAGGAGAGCTGATGTCTCCTCGCAGATGAGTCACTGCTAGTGCTGAGGTTGGAACAAGAGGCTTGTTCCAAGGGAGAAGTGTGCCTCTGATGGAGACATTCAGAAAGGCCAAACAGCTCTGAAGTGTGAACTTCAGGTGTAGTAGTTAAATTGCTGAATCCTTGTAAAGGCACTTTTCAGAGCTAAAAAACGCTTTATTTTCCTTAACTTGCTTCCAGAGTGGCATCACCACAAACCTAAAGCTCAGCTGAATTGGGACTGTTCTACAGTGTAGATTCTCCTTGGATTTGATGTTGTTTTAATCCAAATTCCTTTCTTAAAGGAAGTGTTCTGGAGTGTGTCCCTGGCCCTGAGGCCTAGCATTAATGCAGAAAGATTAATGCCTCTGGTTAGTGATGTTGTTGTCTTCTCCTAATTGTCACAGAGCAGTTGCATTTAGTGTGACATCTTTCAGCAGCTTTCTCCTGTGATGTTTTTTTGGAGCAGAGCAAGGTAGTTCATGTCCCTTTTGTGCTGGGGAAATGGAAAACATATTAAGAAGCAGATTCTGTGAGAATGTATTCAGAATTTTTTACTGACTTATGGTAGACTCCATAACAATTGTAATTCATAATGTTTAGATAACGCAGGTTGTTTGGATGAAAGGCAGTGGTGTCTGGAGAGCAGAGCCTGGGACTGGGATCTGCAGACTAAGGAATGGATATCTTCCTGCTTCTAAAGAGGCATTCCTAAAAACAACACAAGGTTTGAGGGTGCCAGAGCCCTGGCCCAGGCTGCCCAGAGAGCTTGTGGAGTCTCCTTGTGTGGAGAGATTCCAAAGGCATCTGGAGTTGACGCTGGGCAAGCTGCTGTGGGTGAGCCTGCTTTAGCAGGGGGGGTTGGACTGGATGATCCCCTTCCAACCCCCACTGTGCTGGAATTCCATGATACATCAGACATAGGCCCTGAAATGAGACCCATGGAGAGCAGGCTTCTACCTGCATTCTTCCAGTGTGGCTTGGCAAGACTCCCATCTCCATACCCGTTCCAGACCAAGGCAGCAGCCTAGTTGTACCTGAATCACTTCGACTTGGGCAGGCACAGTCTGAAAATCCCTTGTGGTCTCCTATGGCCCCTGGTGCCATAACTGTGCCCACAGCAGAGGGAGCATTAAACTCATTGCCCACGGGAAAGTGTGGGGAGTGATACCCATGTTCCTAGAATCCTTGGATGGGTAGGATGTGCTCATTAGCCTTCTGGCAGTCATCCTAGGAGAAGGACACCTCTGATTCCAAACCCGGGCAGATGGAGCTCATTTAGCCCTGTAAGGCCTTCCATCTAAGAGGTTAAACCTCTGTCCTAAGGACTTGGCTGCCAGCGTCCAAGCTTGCTAGGCCCTGGCAGATGAACCTTAGGACTAAAGGGTGGGTCCAGCTCTGCACATGCTGTGTCTCACCTAAAAAAAACTCCACAGTGCAGGCTCGAGGGTGCTATCTGCTATCCTCTTTTTATCAGCGCGCTTGGAAAAGGC
>VWZO01011159.1:297359-319665 GCA_013396975.1 Bucco capensis | reverse complement strand
ATTTTATATATAATGTATATAATATTATAATATATAAAATATATATTATATTATTTATATATGATATATATAATTATTAGAAATTTATATATTTATATATATATTTACACATTTTTCCTTCATAGCCTGCCATTCTGATCAGGTGGAGAGCATTTGCCATCAAACCCATGCCCTTTTCCTCTGTCCATTACCGCTGTTGTTCACCATCCCAGCACAGTGACCAGTCTGCAGGAAGACTTCTTATCCCTGCCAGACCTTCTGTCACATTTTGTGTGCAGGATGCAACAGAAATAAAGTACATTGTGTTATAAAAGGACTTGAAAACAGATTGGTCTCTAGGAAGTTAAATCCTACCTGGACCAGCTCCATCATGGCTAATCAGAACTTTCTCCAAGTCTCCCAGTGAGACAGCCTTTATGGAGAAAATATCCATCTGTGGAACCACACAAGGAAAATGATCAAGGTCTTGAACACAGCTATTGCTTTGACTATAACAGTACAGAAAAGGTTTTTTTCTCTCTCTTTTTTTTTTCTAAATAAATATAGGTATTTTATATTGGTCCAGGCCAGTCAGTGAGGATGTTTTAAAGCTTTCTAAGGTGAATAACACCTTAAAATTACTCCACAGAGACAGCACACTATCCGTTTGGCATGGCACAAAGAACAGTTGCAAAGATTTATTTGGTCATCTCTATATTACATTTTCTAGCCCTGCCTGCCTCACAAAAAGTAGAAAAATCTACTTGGGAACTTGGTTCTAAAATTCACAGTGATCTGTTTAGGAGAACAAAAATCTTACTGTGATCATTTCACCTATATGTGCAATATAACATCTACTATCTAATGCTCCCAGTAAATGATCCAACAGATAAAAATTAATATGATGTAATTCCATAAGGAATTTTGAATAAAGGAAATACAAGGGGAAAAAAAGTTAAACTGCTTGAATAAAAAGCTATTTACACTTGTTTCTTGCTGGCCAGAATTTACTCTTACTGAGCAGAAGTAACATGGTTTTTACTACACCTGTCCACGTCAAAATTTGAGTTGATTATTCTTAGATCTCTGGAGTTTCCTTCTGCCAGTATCTCCTCTTGTCCCAATGAGAGTGAGATAAACATCAGAATCTGTTTCAGCACCAGCTTTAGCTCCTGTGTATACATAGAACTCATACACCAACTCTAGAAGAAGAAAAAACTTTGAGATTACCTTTGTAGTTTGCATATGATTCCAAAGCTTTCCCTCAACATTTTGTCAGAAGACAGTACTGACTTCACCGTTTGGAAGTAGCTGCTGCTCTCCATGCATTTGTCACTTCCAGGTTCACATCTGACATTCAGAAGGTCATTTTGGTTGGAAGACACCTTTAAGATCACCAAGTCCAACCATTAAATCTTATTCTTTTTTGCATGAAAATATGACTATTTCTCTACAAAGTTTGGTATCTGAATTCCTTACACCTACAAGTAATTTCCATGACTAAAACCTCAAAACATTTAAGTAGCTATAAGCACAATTTTAAAGCATACTCAAGACTTTCCTGTAAGAAGCCCTTTAACAACAAACAATTGCAAGGAGCAAATACCACCAAGTACTTTCATTTCTGGAGGGAGACCAAACCAAATGGATTAAGTACAGGACACAGCAGAACAGAGTAAGAGATAATTGTACCACAACTGAAAGATATTAACAGATAAATAAATTGCAGTTCCTTTTGTACCACTGTGCATCGTGGTGGTAAGCAGAGAGATGATGATGATCTCATCAACTACAGCTTTCTCTTGCTACAAGCCTAAATAAATCAATCTGAAGCAGAAAACATGCACATGTTGAAATGTAAAGAACTGGCAAATATTTTCCATAGCTCCTTCCATCTACACATCTCTCACCATCTGGAAAACACTAAGTCTGGCATTTATTTAGGCTGCAAAATCTACTTTATTTATAAAGGAACCTTCTTAACCAAAAGACCAGTTTGTGTTTAAATTTCTGGACAAATCAACAATAGGGGCTGCTATATCAGGATAATACATGGAAGGATCATTCCTCTTGAGTATAGGTTACAATGAATTTTAGAAGAAACACAGCAAAAAGGAAGCAACAAAACTATTCTCTAGCACACACTGTGCATGCCTACTTAGAACATGCCACTAAGGAGAAATGCTTGGATGTTCTTATAAACATTCACTAAATAGATTGTGGATGTTAAACCTTTCCTGGACAAATGGAAACTGAGGCATAGAGCAGCTCATGGGGATGTAATTGTTTCCAGCTTTGTCTAACAGTTCCTCTAGGTTGCAGAACAGCTACAAAAGCTCCTGGTGTTGCCAGCTCCTGAACTACAGACAACTTCAGTAGGAGAGCAAGAAGGATGATGCCACACTGCAACAGGCAAGAGAAGGTGCACCAGAGTTCTGATGAGCACAGGAGACACAACCAAATCTCCTGGATGAATGTACTGCTGAGCAAGCAAGACTCACCATGTGTGAAGTTGGCCTGTTTGTAGCTTTCTGTATATTCACAAAACACATTTTTGTGTCTGCTAAAAAGTCCTTAGAATATATATTCAGCCTCTTGTGGCTCTGCTATAATTTCCTGTGAGAAACTGTGGGCCCCACTGCTGTCACATCTGAAATGGAGACCTACTTCACTGCAGCAAGAAAAAGACATCCCCAAAAACTCTGAGAATCAGATCTCTATGGCCTGATCTTCTGGTCTCTAGTAGTAATTTCATTTTACTGTACATTGATTTAGTGAAACTACACTGGCCTGGAGCAGGAACAGTGTTGGCAGCAGGAGCAGGGAGCTGATCCTGCCCCTTTGCTCAGCTTTGGGGAGGCCTCACCTCCAGTACTGCATCCAGTTTTGGGCTCCTCACTCCAAGAGGGACATGGAGGTGCTGGAGAGGGGACAGAGGCTCCCAAGCTGCTCAAGGGCTTAGAACATAAGCCTGAGGAGGAAAGACTGAGGGATCTGGGCCTGTTTAGCCTGGAAAAGAGGAGATTGAGGGCAGACCTCCTGGCTCTCTAGAACTACCTGAAGGGAGGTTGTAGAGAGGCAGGGACTGGGCTGTTCTCCCTAGTGGAGAGTGATAGGACAAGGGGAAATGGATGGAAATTGCCCCAGGGGAGGTTCAGGCTAGACATTAGGAGGAATTTCTTTGCTGCAAGGGTTGTGAGCCATTGGAACAGGCTGCCCAGGGAGGTGCTGGAGTCCCCATCCCTGGAGGGGTTTAAGAGCCAGGTAGATGTTGCATTGGGAGGCATCATTTAGCAGGTTGCTAGGGCTAGGACAAAGGCTGCACTCATGATCTTCAAGGTCTCTTCCAACTGGAACTGTTCTATGATTCTATGATCTAGAAACGCTGGGTTTATGTATATTCTGTATATATTGGGGGGAAAAATACAGAGGAAAAAGAACTGGAATTGAAAGCACAGGATAAAAATTAATAAATCATGCCAGATTATCATTAAGCAATAAGTAGTACATGGTTTGTTCTGCTGGAGAAAGTGACTTGATGTGGTTAGTCCTGCACTTGTAAGTAATTAGCTTTTAAATGAGAAATGCAAATGGGATAGTGTTTCATTTGCTTGTTCTTGAGCAATTAAATAGGAAATCCTTAGGAAGCCTTGCTGAGTTTATATTGATGTTCAATTTAAATGTGCCTAAAATCAATAGTTAATTTGTAAAACTTAGAGTTTCGGGAAGTTTCCAAATCCTTTCTAATATATCTTTTCTTACAAACTCAAGGAATGTATTTTAATAAAGATAATATTTCTGCAAAAGCCAGGAAAGATGCAGCAATGTAGTAATTCCAAAGGAAATAAATGTGCTGTTCTAAACATAATCCCAGCCTTTGATAGAACTGACTTGATTTTTCACATACAAGTACACAAATGGTGTGTACTTACCAGAATATTAGTACTTTGGATATTTCAGAGGGCAGAATGCAGGCCTGAGTTATTGATGTTGAATTAATTGTTCATGTAACTTAGTTGGCTTCTGCACTCTTTTCAATTGCATCAAGTATGTGATATTTATGTCAAGAAAATTCTGTCAAACCAACCCTATTTTGCTCAATGATTCTACTGGCTCCCTACTCCTTTGTAGAGGCTCAGGACTTTTTAAATAACTTTATACCATGGACTGTTTCCTGCTTCACTTGAAGAGAACAAAGTGTGTCAAAGCTGTGGCAAACTTTGAAGTGCCAAAGTGGCAGCCTGCAGCTAACAATTCCTGTGTCAGGGGCTGTGAGTCAAGCCTGGCTTGGAAAACACATGTGTGATGAGTCAGATGATGGATTTCTGGTACAGAATGTTTTACACAGCACAAGAAAGGATGATAACAAACTGCCTAAAAGGAGCTGGGTGTAATGTGACATTACATACCTTGATAGTACCTTGAGTTTCTGCCTGAAGGATTGCTCAGAAGAAAGGGATTTGCCAGTGATTTAGGGGTACTCAGAGAGACCAGGAGTTTTATAGAGGTTAGATGTCATGGCTAGAGCTGCTATTCTGATTTTGGGGAGGAAAGGAGAAGGGCAAAATGATCACTTCTCACTTCTGTAGATCTAGAAAGTTTCTGGAAGGGATTGTTTTATGATTACAGAGTGCCCAGGGCAGTGGGGGAACCACCGTCTCTGGGAGTGTTTATGTACCCTGTAGATGTAGTGCTGAGGGACATGGGTTAGTGGCTACCTGGCAGTGTTGGACTCAGTCATCTTGGAGGTCTTTTCCAGCCTTAATCATTGTATGATTATGTTGGGTTTTGGGCAGTCTGCCCTGGGATTAAACTGAGAAGCTGTCACATACTCCCAGGATATGGCTAACGAACACACGATCTAAAACCCTGAGCACCTACCTGGCAAAAGCTCCTTTGCAGGCTTTTTTATTGCCACTTCCCTCCAGGTATCACCTTCACCCTTGTCTTCCGCAAGCCAGCACTCCATGGGCAGACAAATCTCTTCCCAAGAAAGAGGGACTACTGTTTGAAGCCTGACTTGCTGCAGGTAGCAGCTGGGATCATTGCCAGTGTTGTCATGGCCAATGTGGATTTTATAGAGCTGCCCAACATCACTGAGATTAATCTGCAAAGACAAAAAGAAACCAAACACAAACAAATCTGATTTTAATAACAAANTGCTGGCCCTGTGCTGGACTCTCTCCAGCAGCTCCCTAGCCTTCTGGAGCTGAGGGGCCCACAACTGGACACAGGATTCCTCCATTTTCAGTACTGACTAAATTGCCTTGCCCTTCTGCATGACTTGAACACAACTGAGCATTTATGAATCTCCTTTCACAGCCAGAAGTTCGTGTCCAAAGTTGTAGAGTAAAGCTGACTTTGTTGCCCTGGCAAACAACATACTTACAAAAACCTCAGTCTAGCTGTACTATATTCTAGCACCAAGGCTGCAAAAGTAACATTCCATTTTACATGGAAACAGCTTTTCTGATAGAACTGCAAGAAAAGGCCATGCAAAGGAGCTAGGATGAGTCCCAGGACCAAAGCATCCCTCTGGAACTCTGACAACTAGATTCTATTCCTGGATCTGCTTTAGGCTTCTTGAGAAACATGGCATAATTCACAAGACCTCTTTGCTTGCCTTTCTCACCTGTGTCACAAGGACACTTACAAGTCTCTCACAGAGACTGCAAAGCTCTCTTCATCCATTCTGAGAGCCTCAGAAGAAGATACAAGTCCAAAATTCTCCACTTTTTCTAAAATCTCCTGTTTATTTTGGGTTAGTTGCTATTTTTCCATAACACAGCTGACAGATCAAGAATGTTCAGTTGGAATTCTCCTAGCTGACTTTGTAAAGCTGGTGGTTTTGCTCAAGGGTAGAGTGGTGTCACTGACAGTTACCTAGTCTCCTCTGTACCAGTGCAATTTCTGTTACCACTAGAGAAAATGGTACAGACAGAATAAGGGAGGATGAGCAAGAAGCTGCTCAGCAAATATGTTGTAATTCTACTAAAGAAAATGGTCAGTATAATAAAGGATTAAAGGCAATCCAAAGATGAGCATCACTTTTTCCCCCACTTCATCCTTGCTTTGGTGACAGCAATAAGGTGGGAAAAACAAACCCTGCTCATTGCATGGGGACAGTCACTTTCTTTTCCAACCCACTTAAGCTCTTTTCATCCTGTAGCTAGTCCAATATCAATACTCACTCACTTGACCTTGCTGCACAGGCTAACAGTGTGCTACTGTTCATGAAAACAGATGCCAATTATCTGTTCCCAGGTTAATTAGAGACAAGAAATGTCATATTGTTGTTACCTGCTAAGCTAATGGCACCAACAGACAGCTGCTTTTTTCCACCCTCAAGTACAACAAATGGCAAAATGTTCTAAGAATAACGTTAGAGCTCTGGAAGAACTTATGTTTAGGTGTGTGCTTAATTAAGTCATGCCAGCATCAAGTGTTTACAGAACCAGGGTGTCAGTGCTTGAAAGCAAGCACCAAACTCCTATGTTGGAAGAATGTAGCCACTTGTATATCTCCTTTTTTCTGGGGGATCTGCACTTTTCCAAGTCAGACCAGAGGTATTTTCCTGGACTTGAACCTTTCCACAGCGCTTAGGTGTGGATTTAAATCAGTGCCTACCAGAAGAATCTTCAGCAATGATTTGGCCCAGGGGATGGAGTGCACCCTTAGCAAGTTTGCAGATGACACCAAGCTGGGTGCCAGTGTGGATCTGCTTGAGGGCAGGGAGGCTTTCCAGAGGGATCTGGATAGGCTGGATGGCTGGGCCAAGGCCAATGCCATGAAGTTCACTAAGGCCAAATGCCAGGTGCTGCCCCTTGGCCATAGCAACCCCCAGCAGTGCTCTAGGCTTGGGGAGCAGTGGCTGCAGAGCTGCCAGGCACACAGGGACCTAGGGGTGCTGAGTGACAGCTGAACAGGAGCCAGCAGTGTGCCCAGGGGGACAAGAAGGCCAATGGCATCCTGGCCTGGAGCAGGAACAGTGTTGGCAGCAGGAGCAGGGAGCTGATCCTGCCCCTTTCCTCAGCTTTGGGGAGGCCTCACCTCCAGTACTGCATCCAGTTTTGGGCCCCTCACTCCAAGAGGGACATGGAGGTGCTGGAGAGGGGACAGAGGCTCCCAAGCTGCTAAAGGGCTTAGAACATAAGCCTGAGGAGGAAAGACTGAGGGATCTGGGCCTGTTTAGCCTGGAAAAGAGGAGATTGAGGGGAGACCTCCTGGCTCTCTAGAACTACCTGAAGGGAGGTTGTAGAGAGGCAGGGACTGCTCTGTTCTCCCTAGTGGAGAGTGATAGGACAAGGGGAAATGGATGGAAATTGCCCCAGGGGAGGTTCAGGCTAGACATTAGGAGGAATTTCTTTGCTGCAAGGGTTGTGAGCCATTGGAACAGGCTGCCCAGGGAGGTGCTTGAGTCCCCATCCCTGGAGGTGTTGAAGAGCCAGGTGGATGTTGCATTGGGGAGCATCATTGAGCAGGTTGCTAGGGCTAGGACAAAGGCTGCACTCATGATCTTCAAGGTCTCTTCCAGCTGGAACTGTTCTATGATTCTATGATTCTAAGTAAACTGGAAGAATGCCTAGCATTGGCTGTAAGAAAGCTAAGCAAAGGTAAGGACATCTAAGAAAAGTTAACTTTAACTTAGGTTAAAACTTAACTCTACTTAACCTTCACCACATGCTGAAAGAATGATGCTGTGGTTGGACAAATGCATTTTATGCTTGAAGAAGAGATGCAGGATAAGGGACACTATGCTAGTGGGCACATAATAGTGCTGCAGAGAGTCTGGAGACACAAGAAAGGTGCAGAGTAGTCACCTCTCCCCACAAGCCAGGAGTAGAATTGCATCTCTGATTTACTCTCCTTTTGAGTGTTGATTCTGTAATAACTATGAACCAGCCCTTGCATTATAAGTCTGTCATCTCCTGGTGGATTTAAAGCAATATTTATCACTTGGGCATGAAGATATCAGCTCTGGGGAAAAAATACATCTAGTAGTGTCTTGTCTCAATGATGCAGGCTACTGTGAGCACCTCAGACTTTGACTTTCTGAATTACCTTCCTAGAGAGGAAAGGATTTTTGTATATATCTTCCTGACATAAAGAAGGTCAACAGCCTTCTGGGCTGCAGCAGGAAGAGCATTGCCAGCAGGTTAAGAGAGGTGATTATTTGCCTCTTCTCAGAACTAATGAGACACATCAGGAGTGCTGGGTCAAATTCTGGGCTCCCCAGTACAAGAGACATGAGCAAGATGAAAAGAATCCAATGAAAGACCATGAAGATGGTCAAAAACTGGAGCATCTCTGACACTAGGAAAGGCTTTGACCAGAAGGTAATACACTTACAGTCCTCTGCTTAGTTCACTTTGACAAAGAAGGGAATATTTGGCATCACCAAACATTAAAAGAATACTTACATTAAGAATTTCTTTATCCAACAGTGTGTATACTCATAAGAGAGAATCCCCCTGTTTCCAAGAATGATGATGCAGAATACAGGGGTCTAGAGAATACAATTTACAATGTAATTAAAGCTTCAATGTCTTGAGCAACTCAACACACTGCCAGAATGAGTGCTTTTGAAAAACTGAGAAACACTCAGGGACTGTGATGACACCAGAGGAAAATGCAAGAAACAGATCACAGTTGTGATGAAAGCTGTAACTTGTGGTAGATTGATAGCTCTCTATTGGAGGAGGAATGGTTCTCAACAGAATAATTATGCCCTAAAAAACTCTGCCTGAGCAGTAACAGAAGCAGCAAACCATAGCCTAGAAGGAGATTCTTTCCACACATAGGAACAATCACAGAGCAGAAAGGGAGATCCATCAAATTTAAATCTCTTTTCTTACCATTCTCATATTGTTCATCCCTGACTTGCCCATCTGGTAGGAAAAATTGCTAAGCCACAAGGGCAAATCTGGTGCAGTTTGTACCCAACTGTCTTGTGAGAGCCTAGAACCCAAGACTCCAGTTAGAAACGAGAGCTCTCCCCATCACACAACAACTGTAAATCACCTTCAGTGAATTTCAGGTGCTACCACCACATGGAAATCTCCAAGTGTAATAGCCCTGGGACATTGCCTTACCTCTGCAAGAACTTATAGGTTTATGTTTCAAACTCAAGCCCATAAACTTGAACAAAATCAGAGCAATGCCCTGTCTGTCACTGATCCTCTGTTTATTATGCAGAAATAGTTTCAGCCTAAAGAGACCTTTCATGGATTTAACAACTGCAACNGAGACCACAAGGGATTGTCAGACTGTGCCTGACTGCAACAGGTAGTCCTGAGGAACTACAGGAACTGGAGAAAATTGTAGGGAATAAAGCAACATGGAGAAGCCTTGGGAAGCATCATGCTCCTGAAGCACCTCTCCGACGTTGCTCTGAAGAAGAGAGCTCTCCCTATTTGCTTGGAAAAGTAGGACATCAGTAGCCTACATCATGAGAGTTAAACCTCCCTGGGATTAGTCTCTAGTCCCTAGCCATCCTCCCTTTCCTTCTTGCTTTCCCCAAGGAAAGGTTTACACAAACTGTGATTCAGTGGAAGTTTGAGGGAACCCATGGAAGAGTTTCCAGTGGCCACCTCCAAAGATGGATATGCAACCCCAGCCAGAGCCAGGACTATCTTATTCCATCAGCACAAAGAACAAACAGAGGGAGCTTTTTACCTCTGCAAACAAACAACATCTGCTCAAAAGCAGCACACATCAAGCAGATGCAGGTACAAAGCAGACCCTGAGAAGCATGCTTGCTTGAAGCAGCTCTGAATACACTTGCTGATGCAAACCTTGCTATCCTGAAAGTCAGTCACTCCCTCAGAAACATTTAGGTATTGTTTTGAGTCCTTTTTATTACTGCCATTACCCAGTTAGGAGAAAAGCTATTTTGCATATGTTGTGAATTCTCCAGTGTCTGCATAACAGCCATACTCTACCTTAAAAGTATCTTCACTGTTGGGATTAAACAGCTGGTGTTTCCCAGATCCCAAAAAAATAGGACCAGCAGCTCTGTTTTCTCCATAGGCATAAAGGGATACCATTGCTGTTGTGCCAGCTGCTTCAAAATCCCCAGTGACTACAGTAATCTTCCAGTCTCCTTCTGGAAAGTGAAAAACACAAAGAAAATGCTTTTATAAGTGTTACTGATACGTGGCAAGGTGCTTGAAAGATATCAATAAAAGCATAGTTTAGCCCAGGGACTGCAACTTGTATGCAACCTAAAAGATAACAGAGAGAGGCAGCAGAAGATTGGCTAATTACCAGCCCATTCCCATGCATCTTAGGTGAGTTGATCAGCTTTAAAGATTTAGGAGGTTTGCAGTGTATTAAAGCTGGAAATAGGATCACAAAATCTAGTGAGATTTCTAGTGATAACCTTGTGGGTCATCCAGAAAAAAAAAGCCCACCTTGCAGAATTTGGATGAGGACAAAACATATAACTAAGCAATCAAAACATCCCAATTAAGTACAATTTCCTCTGTTTGCCTGGATGGAGACATGAGATTAGCATAGAAAGAAAAGATTTTGGACAAATTTCTGACATTAGACAAGGACTCTATAGAAAATCATTTAATACAAAGCTTCCCTGGTACTCAAATGTCATCATCTCTGCATCCATAGAATGCATGCAAGCTATTGAAATGTTTGAAAGGAGATTAATATAAATCTTATTTAGAGAAAAAAAAAATAAAAGAGCAATTCATAATTGGGAAATGCATTTCTACTTCTGAAAAGCTGGGATGGCACACTCTCCACCCCTCTATTGATTACAGCTTTTGCCTGTAAGAAACAAGCTCCACTTAGTGACTTCAGTGCAACCTGTGTGAGGCAAACAGCAAATGAAATCTCAGCTCCAAGTCATAAAGAAGTGCCACTGCAGTTTTATTAATAGAATGCTCTCTGGGAATACCTGCATGGATTAAATTGTTGTCTGACAAGTATTTAGCTTAGGCCAGTCCCATTATCCTCCTCAGTAATTCGCTCCACATAGACTGAATTTGAGCGGGAACTTTGAGCTCCTGTTCCACAGATTTTTTTCAGTATACAGAATCACACAGTATCACAGAATGTTAGGGGTTGGAAGGGCCCTAGAAAGATCATCTAGTGCAACCCCCCTGCCAGAGCAGGAGCACCTAGACCAGCTCACACAGCAATGTGTCCAGGCAACTCTGCAATGGCTCCAGACAAGGAGACTCCACAGGCTCCTGGGCAGCCTGGGCCAGTGCTCTGGCACCTGAACTGCAAACAACTTTCTCCTCAGGTTAATACTAACCCTCCTGTGGTCCAACTTGCTCCCATTCCCTCTTGTCCTACCATTGGATGCCATTGAGCAGAGCCTGGCTCTCTCCTCCTCACACTCACCCTTCACATATTTCTAAGCATTGCTGAGGTCTCCTCTCAGTCTCCTCTTGTCCAGGCTGCAGAGACCCAGCTCTCTCAGCCTGTCCTCCTAGGGCACATGCTCCACTCCTTTCAGGATCTTGCTGGCCCTGTGCTGGACTCTCTCCAGCAGCTCCCTATCCTTCTGGAGCTGAGGGGCCCACAACTGGACACAGGATTCCAGGGGAGGCCTCCCCAGGGCACAGGAGAGGGGAGAAGAACCTCTCTGGCTCTGCTGGCCACGCTCCTCTTCATGCATCCTAGGATGCCATTGGCCTCTTGGCCACAAGGGCACATTGCTTAGGAAATCAGATATCATCACCAGCTAGCTTATTGGGATCAAAATCTGGCTAACAGGATGAGGGAGGTGATTCTTCTGTTCTCCACACTGGTAAGACCACATCTGGAGTTCTGCATCCAGCTCTGGAGACCCAAGAACAAGAATGATATGGAGCTGCTTGAGTGGGTCCAGAGCAGGGCTGTGGAAAGGATCCAGCTCTCCTGTGAAGAAAGGTGGTTGTTCAGGCTGGAGAAGAGAATTTTCCAGGAGACCTTATTGCAGCCTTTCAGGATATGAAAGGGGTTTATAAGACAGACAAGGACTTTTTACCAAGATCTGTAGTGACAGGACAAAGGGAAATGGTTTTTAACTAAAAGAGAGTAGGTTTAGATAGGACATATGGAAGAAATCCATGTGTGGTGAGATGTGGGAACAGGTTGTTCAGAGAAGTTGTAGATGTCACCTCTCTGGAAGTGGTCAAGGCCAGGTTGGATGGGGCTTTGAAGCAATCTGAGCTAGAGGAAACTGTCCCTGCCCATGGCAGGAGGGTTGGAACTAGATGATCTTTAAAGATCTCTTCCAACACAAACTGTTCTCTGATTCTAGAAAGGAAGTGAACCAGGAAATTTCCACTAAATATTGTCAGTCTCCAGCTTGTAACAAGCTCTTTTCTACCTCTAAAAAGTTACAGCCCCATAACTTTCTCTATAGATTCACTTTCTTGACAAAAAACCCTAGCACCAGGTTACAAAACATCAACATCAGATAGAAGGGTGGAAACAAAGAGCATAAGGAAAGGGCTCCTTGCCCCACAGAAAAGCTCATTTACCCCCAAAATCAGCCTCTTCTATTTTCAAGCAATATGATATCAATTCCTTAAGCTTTGAACCATTTGGCTGGAAAATCCAGGCCAGTTCCATTTGCAAGTGCTTATGAAGCATGATGCAGATAACATGACCCAGTACTCTTCAAAATTCAAAAGTCATTCAGAAACAAAGATCCATTTTAAGCAGAAAAAAATGTATTTTCTTCTGGAGTTGCTCATTTGCCTGATTTATTGTGCCTCAAGTATTTCTGATTGCCTTTTCCAGTCTATTATCCTCTCCAAGTCTCTCTTTTGTTAAGCAATGCAGTTTCACAACAACACAGTTGGTACTCTGGAGACTGTGTGCTCTCCTCAGCTCAACTCCTGCCTCCAAAGGATAAGTGGAGTATCAGCAAACTCTTTTGTACAAAACCACTACTCTCAAGGTAAAAAAGGGAATCAAACTGCTCCAGAAACATGATAAACACATGTCTATATTTGGCAGTCCTCTATAATGACTTTGAGGCTTTTTCTTATTCTGGAAACAGACAGGACTTTGTGTTTGAAGGATAATATGGGATAGGAGAAGAATCCTAACATTTCTCATCTCTTTACAGAATCATTAAGGTTGGAAGAGACCTCTAAGATCATCAAGTCCAACCATCCCCATCACTAACACAGCACTCAACCATGGCCTTAAGTAGAGAAGCTACATTTTGATCCCAGAAATCCTCATTATTCCTCCATGCTTTCAAATAGAAACTGGAAACAGTATTACAAACAAAGAAGTCTCCTTCTCTTTGACATAAGAAGCTGGAGTTTGTTCCGATGAGATAGAACACCAATAGCTCCTTAATGACTGAAGAGTACAACACATTGAGGAGAGAAAAAAAAATAGAGGGAACTGTGTAATGAGGTGAATTTCATTTAACATACACAGGAGGAAAGGTGCAAACTGGCACCAAGTATGTCCTTGGTGTGTATATCCACTCATGCTTTGGGGAGGCCTCACCTCCAGTACTGCATCCAGTTTTGGGCTCCTCACTCCAAGAGGGACATGGAGGTGCTGCAGAGGGGACAGAGGCTCCCAAGCTGCTAAAGGGCTTAGAACATAAGCCTGAGGAGGAAAGACTGAGGGATCTGGGCCTGTTGAGCCTGGAGAAGAGAAGGTTGAGGGGAGACCTCATTGCTCTCTCTAACTACCTGAAGGGAGGTTGTAGAGAGGCAGGGACTGCTCTGTTCTCCCTAGTGGAGAGTGATAGGACAAGGGGAAATGGATGGAAATTGCCCCAGGGGAGGTTCAGGCTAGACATGAGGAGGAATTTCTTTGCTGCAAGGGTTGTGAGCCATTGGAACAGGCTGCCCAGGGAGGTGCTTGAGTCCCCATCCCTGGAGGGGTTTAAGAGCCAGGTGGATGTTGCATTGGGGAGCATCATTGAGCAGGTTGCTAGGGCTAGGACAAAGGCTGCACTCATGATCTTCAAGGTCTCTTCCAGCTGGAACTGTTCTAGGATTCTATGAATAAACTAGGAAAGTTCTACTCCCCAGGAGAAGAAAAGAAAAAAGTGATCTAGAAAGAAAAAGAGAGATGTAAAAATGCTCATGGGGAAAAGTATAACTGAACAAAATCTCTGCTCAACCCCTCACCAAGAAACTGGAGTAGTCCCTGGAGGTGTAAGACACAACTTTCAGTGTCTGTCTCACTCTTTCATGTTTCAGCAAGTGTCCCAAATAAGAGATTGTTTGGCCTGTGTGCTTTTGGCTACCTCATATCTACTTGTGAAAGGGATTGTATTTAATCAAGGTATCTGGGTCTTGGTTGTTATCTTGATTGACATCATCAATGATGAATAATCAAACTGTCTCTCCACAGCTTCTAAATTATTGTTCAGCATGAAGCACTTCTCACAGCTGAGAAAATGTTATGTGTATTAAGACATATAATTTCTTTTGTGCTGGTTGCGAGGACAGAACAGTCAAGCTGAACAAATATGAAATCAGAGGTAAAATAGAAAATTAAAAACTAATGGTGAGAACAAAACTATATATAGCCCAGCAGAAAGAATCAGGGTTTGAAATGTTAACTCTAAAAAAATGGAAATGAAGATAGATCACCAATAAGCACTAGAAAAAAATCAGCATTTTCAAACAGCGAGAAAATTAACGTTATGAGAAGCAAAATGACAGAAGAAGAAGAAAGCATACACACAGTGATTTATTGTTTAAATTAAAATGTGAAGTTCAGAGCTTACCAAAGTGTTCAAATAGTGTGCTGTAATTAATGCTTCAAAATAAATAGAACAACAACAGTGTAAAGCAATTAGTTGTGAGGCACAAACACTCCTGATTAGAGACAGAAGACTAAAGCAGCACTTACCATTTGCTGCTTCTTGCATTTTCAGCTGTGGATTCATTGGAAATTCTGACCCACCCCCCCAAAAAAATTGTAGTTAATAAAAAGACTCATCCTTTCTCATTAAAGAAAAGTTTGAAAGAAGAAATGAAACAGATATTTTGTGGTTCTCCTCAATAGAAACTTTCCTTGTCATTCATTCCCTCTGTTGCCTATATCCATTACACAATGCAAACACAAAGGGGATTCTCTCACAAATACAGCAAAAGAGGCCATAAAATCATTAACTCCAAGATTTAAAGTGTAAATTCAGAATAGAAGTCTTCAGAGAAAAACAAACAAACAAACCAACAAATTACTAATCTTCCATAAAGTTACAATAAATCTTACCTTGAGGACACAGCTCAATTTCTGAATGAATTACACCTTGGGATATAAATGGCAGCCACCTAAGAATAAGAAAGAAAAGAAGAAATCAGGTAGGAATCAGTTTTTCCTTCACCACAGTACTGTATAACATCTTATTTTCATACTGAATACATACAACAGCAAAGGATTTCTGCCTCTAAAATGTTACCATTTGATTTGATAGATGTTAAATTAGAATTTATTTGACCCAAAGCATGATATTTGTGCAAGTGTAAAATGTACCTAGGTCAGATGAAGAGACTCATGTGGCACAGCTCTACTTAGTTGTGCAGCTAAACAGAAGAATATGGCACAGAACAAGGTGGTTTTTTCCAATACTATGGATTGTGTGCTAAGTATAATTGTATGTTTCTACTGCACCATTTCTTAAAATCAAAGTTCAGTGTTAAAAACAAAGATGAACCCAAATACTCCTCTTCCTTATTCCTCCTACAAACTGAAGACAGATAGAGGAGTCTGGAAAAGCACAGATAAAGGCAAACATTGGTTAGATGTCTTAGTCATGTTACTCCAGGCTATGGATAATTCTGAAAGCCTTTTCATTCACAACATGGATTAGCAATTCTTTTAACTTCCTTCTGCTTGACAAAAAAAAGACCCAACCAAATAATAATAAAAAATCAGTTGGTTTTCAACAAAGGAAAATAAAAATCAGCAAGTTTCTAGGCTGTTAATTTCTATTTACTCAGTTAACTCTCCAGGAGTGACTTAAACCATTCAGTCTCTTATGAAGCCTGTTGGGAATCCAGTAAAAGCAAGGTAAGAATGAGCAGGTCAATACATATAAGAACTAGTCCCTAAGAAATCAATTTTTGTCTTACTAGACAACTATTTACTTAGCTCACTTGTGCTAAAACCTGACCACCCAGGTATCTTGTGCAATCCCAAAATATCAGCCTGTGACTAACAAATCCTTCGTAACTGAAACCCAGGGAGAGCTGTTGGCTCTTCAGAAATCAATACCAGATTAAGCCACATAAAATGCTGGTGTTTCCTTAGCTAAATGAGAAAATACACAGCATTTTGTTCATCCCCTGGATGGTGAAAAAGCAATGGAAAATAAAGGCTGAAGATGAGTAGAGATTTGTAAGAGCACAGTGCTTCAGCTTTATGTTTCGACACACTGAGGCACAGAGGCTATGCCTCACCCCCACCTATTCTAAGCCTTTTTCCTTGAATTGAGTGAAAATGAATGAATAAAAATGTTAGGAATGAAAACAAACCCCAACAAACCCCTGTTTCTTCTTGACAGTGTCTGCCATTGAATAATTTTTGCTGATCAACATCTCAGTTTCAGAGAGTTTAATCCAAGCGAGAGAGAATCTTTATCTCTGTGTTTGAGGATGTGACACCAAGAGTTGCAAGAACCCTGAAGGGTTATGTAATAAATTCATTAAAATCCAGACTAACTAGTCATCCTGCATTCATTAAATATTATCAGTTAATATTATTAGTTAAATATTATTAGTTTTACTGCCTGGCCACATTGTTTTTCTATACTCCCTTCATCTCTCTTGAACAATGCACATATCCATCCACAAGATACACAGCAAACTGGAAACTCCAAATGTGGGATCCCCATAGTATTTTTCCAAACATATAAGACACAATATTTATCAAATCACTCTTAAGTTATTCATTTAAAAACTGAAATGGAGCAACCACAAAATAATTCTGACTTTAAGGCATCACATTTGCCTCTCTAGCAATGCTGCTGTTTGTAAAGAGAGTGACTGCTACTTCTGGAAGGTAGATCAGTTCTCTTTCCTGTTTATAAATACAGTTAATTTAGACTCTTTTTTTGTGCTTTATCTTCCCTTCCTGAATAGGTAAGTCATAGAATCATAGAACAGCTGGAAGAGACCTTGAAGATCATGAGTGCAGCCTTTGTCCTAGCCCTAGCAACCTGCTCAATGATGCTCCCCAATGCAACATCCACCTGGCTCTTAAACCCCTCCAGGGATGGGGACTCAAGCACCTCCCTGGGCAGCCTGTTCCAATGGCTCACAACCCTTGCAGCAAAGAAATTCCTCCTCATGTCTAGCCTGAACCTCCCCTGGGGCAATTTCCATCCATTTCCCCTGGTCCTGTCACTCTCCACTAGGGAGAACAGAGCAGTCCCTGCCTCTCTACAACCTCCCTTCAGAGAGAGCCATGAGGTCTCCCCTCAACCTTCTCTTTTCCAGGCTCAACAGGCCCAGATCCTCATACTTGTAGCATTTACCCTTGTATGATAAGGCTGCACTGTACAACCTAGCAGCACAGTCACAGTCGAAGCATTTACCCTTAGCTATGTTACCTCAGCAATCTCTTCTGCAGCAACACACTCTGTGGACTTGATGGAGCTACAAAACCATCAAAATTTGTCTTTGCCTTTTGTCATATTTAGCACATTAACTGACACAATACTCTTACTGAGGCATATTTAAGAATCATGGCTAGGCTTCACGAATGCAGCTCCAGGGAGGGCTCCATCCATGCTCTTCCCAAGAGCTTTTTCCAAGCACTGATGGCTCAAAGGCCAATGCAGGACAGACGAGAGTGGTTGCAAAAGGCACAGNAGAAAAGAGTAGAGAGCACAATGGCTCTAGAAACACTGAGCTTTGGACTTGGCTTCAAGTGTTTATTTCTCCAGACTCTTTGATAGAGTTTCCCAAAGCACTCTCTGCCTTTGCTAGCCTATTGTCTATCTCTCTGTCAATCTTACCATGCGAGGAGATGAGGCTGCCTAGGGAATTAAACTGTTGGACTGATTTAAGTTCTGAATTTTTAAGAATATATATTTCTGAATATTTAAGGATATGGTTGTACAAACTATCTTTGACAATTGAAAACATAGTCCAAGTTGTTCTCAGTCTCTCTGACAATGACTTTCTCACAGTACCAATACTGGGGCTTGGCAGGAACCTCACAGTGCAACAGCACCTTCTGCAGCCTTCCAAGAGACACAGCTTCCACTCCAAAAGCACTGACCTAGAAGACAGAGGAGACAGCACTCCACAACTGCCACCACTAAGTCAGTCTGAAACTTCCAAGTATTTTTAAAGCCTGGCTAACTTCCACAGTGTACAAGGATTTCCCTTGTTTTTAAGGACAGCTGGACTGTGCAAACACTTCATCAAAGTGGATCTGAAAAGTTAAATGTCTTGATTATGTATGAGAGTAAATGAGAAAACACAGCTAAAATCAGACTGCAACAATAACCTCAAATAATTTCGGAGTTCAGCTGTCACCCAAGCCCCTGCACACAACCTTTCACTAGTGTTTCAATACCTCACCATTTACATTTATTCTTCTCTAGGTATGAAGGAGTTGAAGGCATTCATTTTCTTTGTTGATATTTATTTAAAACACAGACTCTCTTATCCTTTTCTCTTTCTGGTCTCACTTCCTCTACTTACAATTTATTCTGCTGAAAGAGACTAAAACTTGCCATGCCATTTTCCCCTTGTTACTGATTCAGGCTTGAGCTTACAATGGCAAATTTTGTTTTCACAGGAGGGTGAAGCTGATCAAGGGAAAGGTTCAGGATGGTGATTTTCTGTCACAGGAAAAAGCATATAACTTTTTTCTCTCTGAACATAACAGTCCAGGTCACACCTTCCAGTAACACAAAAAAAAAAATGAAGCAAAAAACTCCACTGGAAAATTCACATCTGTGAAATTCTCAGTCTTTAGCAAAAGGCACAATTGAGGCTGCCTGGGCAACTCTAGTTCTCCCTTGTGAGTATATCTATGATCCCTGTGTAAGATAGGATCATCATCTATTCTCCTTGAAAGATCCCTCCCTCAAATTAGGCACAGGCAGGACTGCAGCTTTCTAATACTTCTTTTTATCTTCATTATCTTGATGACTCTATGCATTATTTACCACAACCACCCAAAGAGTTCAGTGAAGCAGAACTGATTTCCCCAGTGACTTCACGTTTGCTCTTTTTCCATACAATCCCAGTTTTCTGCAAAGGTTCCCATCTATCTCCTCAATGCCATCTGCATAATATTTCATTGCACCTATACCAAGTGCAGAGACTATGGCTAAAAGCTGTCAAGAAGGTAATTTGGGTGCTCAGCTGAGAAAGAAAGGGGTTAATTTATTGGCATATTTAGCATTTCAAAGAGCTTACTATGTCCAGAGCAGAATTCTCTTTGAACCAACCTCAGTTACAGCTCTGCTTGCTCACAAAAGTTGCTCTGGTTAGGCAGCAAACCAGAAGCATACAAAATGTGATCACTGAGGGAAGCTCAGCTTGATTTGCCCAATATCAGGTAGCATATCTGTGGCAGGATTAAATGAACTTGTTCAAGTCAGCACTATGTCATAAAATGATATCTCCCAGGCCCTACTCTGCTGCTCCATAAAAATCCACTGTCCTGTTCACCCATTTCCATAACAAAGTGCACTTTGAGGCACCTTCCTCAGCCCCTCTGGAAATAACTCACTCTCAGTCTGGCTACAATAATTCCCCTTGGAAAACTCCACTTAAATTCTGAATTTCAATGGAACTTCAGAGCTAATCCATTAGTAATGGTATAAAATATATGTGTTAAAATAGGATAAATACCTCTGAAGTTTCCCAGGGGGGTATTTTTTATGCTTAGCATTTTAGATATTGCTTTTTATTTTGCAATTAAGTATTCCACTAACAGCTTGATACCATTGGGGAGATACACGAGTGTTAATTCTCAATAGCTCACAAAGGAAGAAACAGGCTTAAGAGAAGGTCACAAGAAGGCTAGTGGCAGATTAAATTCAGTAGTTGCTGAAATTCAGCCATACACTACTGCAGAAAATCAGGGTGATATCTATTTTACTTATGGAGGAGATTGGAGGTAATTGAAAGCAAAATTAATTTAACTCTGCCCTGCATTAATCACAACGTTATACATTAAAAGAAAGAAAAAAAACCATGACACAGAGTCCTAGAAAGATCTGAAATGATGGAATGATTTCTGTGCAGTCCTTGGGAATCAGCTGTACTCATGACATTGTGACAGAATGTGTTTTATATTCACAAGCAGCTCTTCTCATCATCCTGGGGGGGTTCTTCATTTCATTTTACTCCTCCTTTTCCCACCTGTGCTTTTACTCAGCCTAGCCATTCCTGGCTTAGCATAAAATCATTTTCCTGAGTTCTTAAAAGCCATTTTTCTAACTCTCTGTGATCTTTTTTATTAGCAACTAGTAAAAGTGACTTAGTTCTATTGCTAGAAGCAAAGGGTTTTTCAGACTGACCCTCCCTCTCTGAAATGTCACTGGCACCCCAGATTTATGCAGAAGTCTTAGACCAGAATCTCCTCTTTTTCCATAGAGACACAGATAAACTGCAGGATCTGTATCAGCTTGCTCCATGTCACCAGTGTAGACATAAACATGGTATAAAACCACTTCAAAAAATAACCAAAAGAAGAAAATACATATATAAATCAATTACCACTCTACCTTAATGGAAACAATGCCAGCAAATGTGACTTGCTATTCATTTGCTGGAACATATTCCCCAGAAATCAGTCTAACAATGTGCTTTTAAGATTGACAAGCCCACATTTATGAATATAGAGCAGATGGGATGTAATTCAGGTAATTTTAGTAGTGAAAATTAACTAACCAATATACTGCAACTGAGGTTTTTAATAGTGGACTCTAGGTAAGCAATAGACTGCGAGTGAAGTACACACATACTTGGATAAATGAGTTTTCCAGCTTCCAGGACTGGAAGTTCACAGACAAAATCTTTATCCTCACAATTCTTTGCCAACCATGTGTTTGTTGGAAACTCCAGGGTTTTCTTGCTCTTTAGATGTTGCAGTGTCACCTAGAGAAGAAACAGTTCCACCTGTGACTCAGTTCACTCTTTCCAGTGCTTTGCTTCTGAACAGCAAAACATTTATCTCTTTCTTTTCCTCTCTCTCAGAAAACAATGACACAATCAGCAAATAACAACATAGAAAATTGCTGTATGAAAATATGTTTGGTTTGGCCACTGTTTTGCAACTTGCCTCCTCTCTAGAGAGGATTTTTGTTCAGACCTGTGGCCTTGCAACTGAGACAGAAAGCCTCTATTGTTGGAATATGCCTTGGGGTTGAAAATGGTCTTATTCTTGAAACAAATCTCTAACTGAATTTTCCTTTTCTTTTCCCCCTGAGAAAATGTCACCAGTTCTGATTTCTGTCAGCAAACCAGCTCTGTGTAACACTGCCTGGAGCACTGGAGACTAAAACCTTTCTGGTAAGAGAGGTTAGGGGAGATTGAGCCTGAACTGTAGGAAGATGTGGCAAGATTGACACAGCTTTCTATTAAAATGAGAATAGGATCAAACTCATCATCTACATCTTTCTCAACTTGGGCAAGGAGAGGATATGTTGAAAGATTAAATCAATTTGTATGATATTTGGCTCTTCTGCTACAGCAGAAAGAAAGACAAGGTGGGTGCTAGTATCCTCGATTTATTCCTCTGAAGACAGAATTCAGATTCTCAAGTAATTCCCTGCTGGAGCTCATGATATCCATCCTACTTGTTCCCTACAACTAAAGCAGTTTTTCCTCTCTTTTATGGGAGCAGTTTTTCTTGCTCTTGAATGATGACAATGCTTAACCACAGGTTTTATTTCCCACAAGCCTTCACTAGCAAAAGGAAATCGGTATCCAAAAATTATCTCCCTGCAGTTGTGTTTTGAATCTGCATAAAACTTGCAAACAACATGATGAAAATAAGGATTCCCATTCAAATCCTAACACTTTGGGAAACAGGACAATCTATGCCTTGCTCTCCCTTTTCACTAGAAAAATATTATTTTAAGTAAAAGAAATACTTCTTTTAGCAGCCAAGCATGTATTTCTTCTCACATGAAACCCTTTTGGCAGCAAGGATTGTTCATCTCGGATGTTTATTGGCAGAGCTCCCCCTGCTGCTACCTAACAAGCACAAATATTAGCTGCTTGGGCAGAAAAATACTGATTTCTGCTGGCAAAAGAAAGATCTGAGATCCCAGGGTTACCCCTAGGAAATTTGGAACAAAACGGTAAATATATATATATTTACCGTTATATTTATATATATATATTTACAAATATAT